>JABUQX010117149.1:0-5000 GCA_015478945.1 Trachelipus rathkii
AGGAGTTGACTTAATATGATTCTATGAGTTAGTAACTGATTTATAAGAATTAATATATAGTATTAGCAGATGTCTAGTATTTTAATATAAATATATTTAAAAAGTATTCATTTTAGTAAAATATACTATGATAACATATTTTGCTGATTATTTACTATTAAATAAATGATAACGCTTTAGGAACTCTTTAAATCATATTGATCTATTAATATATAGATTCAAGTTATATTATTAAAAAAATGTTTGTAATATAGCTTAATATACTAATATCTACCAGATGATCTCTGAAACTCTCGACCCTTGGTAAATTCAATTTCTTAGATTATCTGTCAAAATGATATTAGGTGTTTTCCGCTGTTCTCTATATATTTCAGTACAGCATCGGCGACCTGTAGCTTGATCTTTTATCTTTTATTGCTTGCACACAGTATGTACCAGTATCGTCAATTGTAAAAGTTATATTGAAAAACCTTCATTATAAGAGCTGTATTTAATCATTTTATTATTCGATATATTATCTAATACTGGAGACTACTATCGAACTGCGGATATATGGACATCAGTGTAGGTAAAATTATATTTTTTCTTACAGGTATATTTAATGTTAGAGTAAATGCCTCTTCTATATACTTACAAATATTGCTTTTAATACATCTTTTATTCTCATAATTATTAAGGATCCTTAAAAGCAACCTAAGTGAAACACCCATTAAACTATTTGGTACTCCTAAGTTTTGAATGAGTTACTAATATCTTTAACAATACAATTTCTTTCGCTGCATGATTTAGTGTTCTATGCACGTGTTAAAAGCGTTATTATAATAATAATTTATAATATTATATTTAATTATTATATATATATTAATTTAATATATAATATATTATAAAAAAGCTCTAATTTTACAATATGATAGCAGCATTGTATCTGTATATTATACATTGTTAATTATAATATATTATATATATATATATATTATATTAATATATATATATATATATATATATATATATATATATATATATTATATATATATATATATCTAATATATAGTATATATATATATAGAATTATTATATTAGTTAAGGCTAATTATATTAGGGACTTAAAAAGATATTAGAATTATTAAAATAGGTTTTCGATATACAGGTAGTTTTTTACAATCTGGATTAATAATAAAATATTCTTTAATTAGGTTTGATTATTTTTTATCATTTATTTAAAAGTATAGTTAATTCTTTATCTACATTATAGTATTTTGAAAAATGATTTACTTTATCTGTTGTTAAAGTGTTAATTTTCTATCAGCATGATATCTAATATACTATATATCCTTCATATTTATCTGTGAAAAGTTCTTTCGTTTACAAAATCTACACTACAAACACCATAAACACCATTTTGGGCCGATTCTGCTGCTTTATTATTTTCTTAACGCATACAACACTGTATGTCTTAATATATCCCGAACAAACTTACTATTAAATCTTAATTAGGTAGTTAGGGTGTGCTTTCGCAACACTTGCAGAATTGGGTATAATAGCTCCGATAGCTCGTTTTTTGACTTTGGATTCTCACTTAAAACTTCTGTAGAAATTTTGTCTCTACGGTTTGTATTATATAGCAATATTAGCTGTAGAAATCTAGTGTTAAAAATAATGCCACCAATGTAAAAAATGTTCTCATTAATATTTATCTTTATAAGAATATAAGAGAAATCTTTTAAGTTTTGATAGAGTCATTATAATTTTATTTAGCGAATTTGCTGCTTATGGGTAATGACGAAACGTAAACGAAACTCTAAGCATTTTTGTTATTTAGCAAATTAGATAATAGGTTGTTAACTTAACTATGTCTTATTATATATTAGGTGTTTTTCCTAAGGAGCCTCTTCAAACTTCCCTGTACAACATGAAAGGTTTCGCATAATAGCGTAAGAAGTTATATAATAGTGATGGTACTTGATCAGGTCTTTAGGCGTAACGGGGATATTATAGTTGTTATGCTAATTACTCGTTGTATTTAAGATTATAAACTTCTTATAGGGAAATATTTAATAAGTGAAGTTCTTGTTTGAATATCATTCAATCCTTATAACAGGGTATCATTTCTTCGTTACGTGAGAGATTATCTATTATATATATCCACAAGTTAATTTGATCTTTAAATACTGACCTTGTTATATTACGATATGCTATCTAGCTTATTTATCAAGTTAATTTATTGGATCTTTTTAAAAATAGTTATATAAAGTTAATTTATCAATTTTTAAGTCAATCACTTTAATAATTAAGGTATATGCTCTTCTTTCATATAAGGATATTTTAAATTTATCTTCATTTTTTACTTCAAGTTTTACTCATTCATTAGGAAATCTCATTGTCACTAGGTTAGTCAGGAATACGTAGGATATGGATGTAGATATGAAGTTACTTTTTAAGGATTATCTAATTTTTGATAATGGCGTCTGTATAATTTAAGAGGATCAGTATTCTCACTATGGTGTATACGTCTGTAATTTAATATCTGTATAACACTATTCTTTTCATCATATTATGGTTATTACTGTTCAATACTTTAAGAGAATTTGCATATAAGCTATAGGAGGTAGAGGCTTAGTCAATTTAGAAATAGTAAATGATTATGTATCCTATGTAATGGATTCTGTTGGAGTGTCAACTGTTGTTCTATATAAATGATATAAAAAAGTCTGATGTGAAATTGAATAGGTTGTAAATGTCAATGATTGCATATGATACTGTAATATTTGCGTGTAATAATAGTGGGGATAGTTTGAATGATGAAATGTGATTTGTGGTATTTTGCACAAAGTTATTAGGTGTAGGCATTAATACATGGCAATATTTGAGGTTGTGGAATTAGATGAATCTGTAGGAATGAAAATTATTACTGTACAGATGACTGTATTTTATTATATAACTTATCATTATTTCTCATATATTTACATTATTGAAGTTACAGTAGTCAATCATTCCTTCATTATAGGGGACATACTCATTAGTTTATCTAGTTGGAATGCTATATACGGGAATTAGATGTAATGGAGGAATATACTTTACCTCCTGATCCTCTCTGTAGTAACTTTTTTGAGTGTGATTTTTGCAATGATGTTTTAAAAGTGTGAGGGACAGAGGTTTATTTTAATTTAGATGTTTATCTATATAACGAACGTATAGTAGCTTTAATACTCTATCATGATGCCTTTGTTTATAAAGAGGTAGACATTTCCTTTTATAGATTATTACAGCATAGTCTACATAGGAGCTGGGATATAGATACTCGACTCTATATGACAAAGTATTAATTAGGATTATTGGTCATAAGTGTAATTAGTCGAAAAAAGGTCTGGTATCTTAGAACGTATAAGTCACTTAATGTGGAGGTATGCGAGAAGAAGATTCATCATTAGATAGTGCTACGAAATGGGGTGAGGTCATGATATTACAATATATCTTCTCATAAACAGTGAAAATGTTATACTTTTATAAACAGGCATCAGAAAGGATAATAGCTGACGTATCGTGTAAGTAATCAATCATTAAAACTCCTACTCACAACATTTAATAAATTTAGAAATAATTAAAAGTAAGTTAGTACAGAGAGGAGGATGAGTATTCCTGCCATTACTCTTCTATCACGTTATAGATCTACTGTAATTAATAAGTGTTTGATATCTCACCATAATGATGAGAAGGTTGCTGTATTTATTTCTACAGATTAAATGAGTTATGGTAGAATTTAAATATGTAAGTTTCAATAATACATATGAATGTATATGACTTGTAACAGAATTCAGTTCATCAGATTCATCATTCACAACCTCATTGGCAGTTATAGCCTCACACATGTGCAATAAATTCCACAATCAGCAGTTTCATCATTCACTAGTATCACCTTATCATATAACACGCAATATATTACAGAGCCTAAATGGCATTGACATTTATAAAGCTCTTTCATAAAATCAGACAGAACAACAGTTGTCAATACCAACAGAATCCTATTAACTATTGTGAGATGACTCTAATTATCTTTCCCGTCGACCTCTACTCCTAGATTATATGATACTAAAGGTTTGAAAACGATAACTAAATAATAAGAGAAAAGAATGTAGTAAGGATATTAAATATTACAAATCGTTAGAGATCCACATGAGAAAGCTTTATATCAGAACGTTCAAAATAGTTACAAAATTGATATGATCTTGAAAATAGATATGCTTATGATATCAATTACATACTACGTATCCGCTAACGACAAATGTAGAATTCTTAATAGATAGTTATATAATTGAGTGAAAAATATGAAAGATATAAATTTTAAAATATATCTTATGAGGAGAAGCTTTACTATTAGTGTGCGTATAAAAATATCAGGATAGCTTTCTATAAGTTTATAATTAATAAAAGAACAAATTATAAAAATGAAGGAGGACTCTATTGATGTAATTGATGATGAATTATATTATCACTCAGTTAAAGGATTAACAATATATTTATGTGTAGGACTTGATTAAGCTTTGATTCTCACGTATGGAAAGATAAGGTAGCTAATCATGTAAGAAAGGATTTGAATGATATGAACAGAACTTAGACATTATATATTTTATAACTGACGAGAAGTTTAGTCTTAGAATACAACGAGATTAGTCAGACTTTATGAATATATTATATTTTTCACGATATGGCATTACAAGACTTGAATTATCATAGGTGGATCAGTGTACTACTCTGTACGCACACATACAGATAAATAATTTTAAACGATGGTTACCAGAGGACGAACAGAAATTTAACCATTATGATATAATAGGCATAGTTGGATTTAATCGTAATTATGGATATCATATTATTTATTATACTATTATTTAATAATATAATATTAATATATTATATTAATATTATAAATATATATAATATATAATATATATATATATATTATATATATATATAATTAATATATATTATTATATATATATATA
>JABUQX010117149.1:12500-13510 GCA_015478945.1 Trachelipus rathkii
TATTTTAATTATTATTGATGTTATATAATATTTTTATTTAAACTTTTATCATTATATTGTAAGCCTTGAAAATGGGAAGAAGAATTCGCCTGAAACTAGTCGGCTAATAAATTATTTAAAATGTTTAAATTCGTTTTGGTGATACTAGCTATTATAAAATTCCGCCTCAGTTATCGAGGTTCTATTTCTAAAGTTCTTCTAACAAAATATGGAAGGCCAGTTCTGAATAAATTTAGGAAACTTGAAAAAGAGATGATTAAGGAAACAAAATTTCAACTCGACCTTTTATTTTTAAAAACTTGTAAAGTAAACAAAATTTTCCCGAAGTTCATATATTTTAAACTATGGAATAAACGAATGTACGGTTCAAGATCATACAAGAAATGTCAAATGATTCTTCTGAATAATGAAATAATAAATAAAGAGAAGATGATTAAAATTACATCAACAAATGTTAAGAAATTTTCTGCTGACTTAAAACTAACTCTTTCTTGCCTTGACTTCATATTTGCTAATCGTATTTTATCTAGAACCATT
Organism: Trachelipus rathkii; assembly: GCA_015478945.1. NCBI lineage: Eukaryota > Metazoa > Arthropoda > Malacostraca > Isopoda > Trachelipodidae > Trachelipus > Trachelipus rathkii. Next base: position 13,038 of record JABUQX010117149.1, read on the forward strand.
GACGGCACTTCTACTACTATTAAGAAAGTACATGATAAAAAACTTTTATCTTTAGGAATTTCTTCACGTAATGAAATCATTGATCCAAATTCAGTAATTTTTAATTACAGTTCCTTTCAGTTTAACGAAAGTACTAAGAACACTCTTGCCAAAGGTTTAAATTTTGAAGTTATTCCCCAGAAATTAAACATTTGCAAATATTTGCTCCATTTTGAGAAGCTTTTAAGAAAATTATATATATCTCCAATGTACAAATTTTCGGAAGAGAAACAGAAAACTATATTTAATGACATTAGAAATTTAGCTTTTACAACCTTTCGCAAATTTAACCCTAAGAAGTCTGTTCATGTATTTTCTAAAGAAGATTTTAAAAATTTAAAGGAGCTTTCTGATAACAAAGATATAATAATTACTAAACCAGACAAAGGAGTTGGCGTCGTGATTCTGGATAAAAATGACTACATTGAAAAAGT
>JABUQX010117150.1:2500-5000 GCA_015478945.1 Trachelipus rathkii
TCAATAGATCAATAGATCCATAGATCCATAGATCAATAGATCAATAGATCAATAGATCATGGATGGGTAGGAGGGTTGGGGAGGGCAGTTTGATTAACTGATTTACTGATTTACTGCTTTAGGGTATGTAAAACATACCAATTTTAATAAAAAATATGACTTGAATCAATAGATCAATAGATCAATAGATCATGGATGGGTAGGAGGGTTGAGGAGGGTGATTTTGATTTACTGATTTACTGATCTACTGCTTTAGGGTATGTAAAACATAAGAATTTTAATAAAAAATATGACTTGAATTAATAGATCAATAGATCAATAGATCAATAGATCAATAGATCAATAGATCATGGATGGGCAGGAGGGTTGGGGAGGGCAGTTTGATTAACTGATTTACTGATTTACTGCTTTAGGGTATGTAAAACATAACAATTTTAATAAAAAATATGACTTGAATCAATAGATCAATAGATCAATAGATCAATAGATCAATAGATCAATAGATCAATAGATCAATGGATCATGGATGGGTAGGAGGGTGGAGTGGGTGGTTTGATTAACTGATTTACTGATTTACTGCTTTAGGGTGCGTAAAAACGCAAATTTTCATGTTATAAACATGAAAAGCATAAAATTTTAGTTAAGTGGAAACGGACTAATTAGTCAATAGATCAATAGATCAATAGATCAATAGATCAATAGATCAATGGATCATGGACGGGTAGGAGGGTGGAGTGATTGGTTTGATTAACTGATTTACTGATTTACTGCTTTAGGGTGCGTAAAAACGCAAATTTTTACGTTATAAACATGAAAAGCATAAAATTTTAGTAAAAACAAAATGTTTTAAGCAAATAAAATTTAAAAAGTAATTAAAAAATTTAAATTGAAAGCAAAAAATTAAAACATAAAGAATAAATGTAAAATGAAACTTATAAAAATAAATAACCAGCAATATATTTTTTAGTTGACGTTTATAAAAAGAAAACGAGATTTTGAAAATAGAAATGTCAGTCTGAGGCTAAACGAATGTTTACTTCAGCACCGCACCGGCTCCAGCACCGGTGCCGGTACCAACTCTGTCTCCTTCTCAGTCTCCTTTCTCCATCCTTCCTCCTTCCTCCTTCCTCTTCCTCCTTCCTCTCCTTTATCACCTCCAGCTGCTTCCTTCTTCCTTTGTCCTTCCTCCATCTTCTCTTATGCACTCCGTGCATTTCTTCTTCTTTTATTTCAGTTGGGGACCCTCCTCCGGGGGGTTCCAAACACCATTCATTCTTATTCCTCCTTCCTCCTTAGTCCTTCCTCCATCTTTTATACATTATACAAATTTCATCCTTCTAAGAAAATTTCCTATCTGGAAGGAACCAGCACCCCTTCTCCGAAGGGTAGTGCATGCGGCGAAACCTCGATTCAGGCAGATGGCGGAAGCACAAACAGACAACCAATGGGCCATCACTAAACTATTTATTTATTTATTAAAATTTAAATATTTTTGTTTTTATTATTATTAATTTTAAAAACATTTTTTTTTTTAATTTTTTTTTTTTTTTAATTTTCACAAAAAAAATTTACATCTCCCTTACCCCCCTTGCCACTTTTCCCCCTCCTCCTCGGACCCTGCAATATGTGTCCTATACTACTAGCACTGCAATATTTATCCTCTACTACTTATATATGTATGTATATATATATATATATATATATATATATATATATATATATATATATATATATATATAATATATATATATATATATCTTTAATAATTTATATATCTAAATAAATTTATTCATATAAATATATATATTATATATAATATATATCTATATATATATATATATATATATATATATATATATATATATATATATATATATATATATAACATATATATATATATATATATATATATATATATATATATATATACCTTTATACTATATATATATATATATATATATATATATATATATATATATATAACTCTATATATATTGTGGAATAAGCTGTTTTCCGATCTGTATATTTATATATATGTGAAAAAGACCCTTAGTTGCAGATGGATTTTATAATTCCGTCTGCGGCTAAGGAGTCTTTCATATAATATGCTAATATGTATAATAATATTATATATATTTTTATAACATAATATATACATATATATATGTATATATATAACCAACAACAACAATAATAATAATAACAATATATATATATATGCTTAATAATAATATATATATATATATATATCTAGCAACAATAATATATGTAATAATATTTCATATATTAATAATATATATATATATATATATATATATATATATATATATGTATATATATAATAATAATAATATATATATATATATATAATATAACTAATATATATTACTGATGCGCCGATGCCATGGTATCGTTATCGGTATCGATGACATCGATCGATTTTGAGGTATCGGTATCGGTATCGGAAATTTTAAGGAGTAGTAGTATCAGTATCGGTAAA
>JABUQX010117150.1:12500-23469 GCA_015478945.1 Trachelipus rathkii
GTACTCAAGCGAATCCTACAGACGGTTTCACATATCAGAAAACTAATAAAAGAGTCTCATTTATATCAATTTTATATTTTTTCATAACATTATTTTACATTATTTTCTGGGCCATTCCCAGATTTATTTTTTTTACCATTACATTAGCCCGTAAAAGCGGCTACATTTATCAGTGTTTACGACCCCATAAACGGGTTATATTTTGTAATTTAAAAAGGTCTCTGACCGTGTGTCGCCTTCTCTATTTTTTAGATAGTTTTAAGTATTTTTTAATCATATATTTTCAACTACATTTTTAGATTTAGTCTAACAACAATTTATTTTGGGCAGTACCTTCTGTCCACGCGCTCCTATTTTTTGCATTATAAAATATTATATATATTATATATATATAATATATATATATATATATATATATATATATATATATATATATATATATATATATATATATTATTTTTTAATTCACATTTGCTGCTATAAATATTACGAGAATGTCTCCTCCAGATAATGCAACTAACAGTGATTCAAATATCACTTCTTCATCTCCAGCTCCTGCAAATAGAGAAAACGCAACATACACTGGAAAATTCATTGAAAATGACCTAGATTTAACTTTTACTTTATTGGAGTACAGTTAGAGGCCCACGAACGGAAAGGCACGTTTCCGCGCCCCCCTCATATTCTGCTGTAAGATGTTTGCAGAGCTGAAGGATGTTTGCCAGCAGCACCTGCATAATCAGCCTTATGCAACAACTAAAACTGAACTTTTTTGATCAGGATAAGGTGAACTGATGCCGAAAAAGTAAATGAGCTTCTAAAAAAGTCTTTTGGCCGACAGGCGCTCTGTGTTGCTACAGATATGTTGGACTGGCTGGATGGCCCACAGTCGGAAACTGGTGTAAATATAGTACGCCCATCTCTGTTCTGCAGAAGCTTGCCGGCTGAATGCATGCTGCAGCTCGCTACAAGTGGATACGGCAAACAAGCCTTTGCAGGAGTTGCAACATACGACATAGAATTTGTAAGGCTAACTCTAACGACAAGCAAACATACTGTCCCAAAGCCTCATTTTGTTTCGAGCGGCGCACTATATATCTAGTTTCGCAACAATTACCGACTCCGCAAGCACCAGTTCCATAAAATGCAGTTAATCTCCGCTACTGACATTCGCATATCTTCAGTCCGCGTATTCAGATTCTGGAGAAACTATCCGTTGACCTTTATCTAATAGGATTCGATCCCTGGAGACTCGCTCAGTTTCTTGTCTCTATTTATACTTCCTCGATTTATATTTATTCCTACACTTCTTCTTTTTCTCTTTAAAATTTACACATTATTCCTTATGGCCATTACCCTCGTTCTTCCTCTCAACATCGTCGTTTTTTCCGTCGTTTCCCCACCCCGTCTGGTCAGTTTGCTGCTGTTCAATCGTCTTCTCAAGGTTCTTCCGCACATTTTCCGTCTCACAATCCACAAGGTGTGTGCCGTAACCACCAACGTTGGGGAGACCAGACCCGCACTTGCCTCAAACCCTGTGCATACGAACCTTTAAACACATCTACCACGTCGTAAATACGCATGACTTTGTAACCCCAGCGTCCAACCTGCTTTGTGTATATGATCCATCCACTGCATTGTCATTTTTGGTCGATTCGGGTAGTTCGTATTCTATTTTACCTAGATTCTTTCTGCAAAAGAACCGGGCTGTTGAACCCTTGGGTTCATTACAAGTCGCAAACGGTTCCATCATTAACACGTATGGCAGGAAACAACTGAATCTTACCCTTTCGTTTCGCCGCGACATTTTGTGGAAATTCGTAATCGCAGATGTTACTTTCACCCATCATTGGCGCGGACTTCCTTTCTCACTTTAATATCCTCATGGACTTGCACCATAACAGTCTTATTGATTTTGAAACTAGTTCTCTTCCGCTTGCATTCGTGCTACCTCTTCCGTCAGTGGAATCCAACTTCCTGCTGGTGATACCCCTTATGATTCTCTTCTCCTTTCACAGTTTACCGATCTTGTCTCTCCTATCTCAGCTCTTCAGGAGATTATGCGCAATGTTGTACATCACATTGAGACGAACTGGAGGCCTCCCTTCTCCCACGCTCGTCGTCTTGCCCCGGACAAACTTCAGGCCGCTAAACAGGAGTTCGACTCTCTGATTAAGCAAGGCATTATCCACCCTTCTAAGCAGACTACGCTTCTCCTCTGCATCTCGTACTTAAACCAAATGGGGATTACCACCCGATGGGCGACTATCGCTGCCTGAACGCCATCACACGCGCGGATAGATACCCTGTCCTTCATATCCAGGATTTTGCCGCTAATCTGTCCGGGTGCTCCATATTTTCGAAGATCGATTTGGTAAAGGCCTTTTATCCAAATTCCCGTCCATAATGACGACGTCCACAAGACCGCTGTTATCACCCCCATTCGGTCTTTTTGAGTTCTTAAGGACTTCTTTCGGCTTCCGGAACGCAGCGTAATCGTTCCAACGGTTCATAGATTCTATTCTTCGGTTTACCCTTTGTTTTCGCGTACATGGATGACCTCCTAATCGCTAGCTCCTCTCCGGAAGAGACACATCTCTCATCTTCGACAGGTGTTCGCAAGGTTGAGTGAGTGCGCATAAGCGTCAATACCTTGAAGTGTGTGTTCGGTGTTCCTTCCTTGACCTTCCTATGACACACCATCTCCTCCGAGGGCGTCCGTCCTCTCGATAACCGGGTCTCTGCCATCCGCTCCTTTCCCTTGCCTTCGAAACAGCATCAGCTCCGTAGATTCTTGGGCATAGTGAATTTTTGCCACCGTTTCATTCCTTTCGCTGCAGAAATACTTCGACCTCTTAATGCTCTTCTTAAGTCCCCTCGTAAAGGTTATTCGGCCGCTGTCTCAGTTGACTGGACAGATGAAGCTCGTCACGCCTTTTCCTCCATTAAGGAAGCTCTGGCTTCCTTCGTTCTTTTTGTCTTTCCCTCTACCACCGCACCAACTCGGATCCATACCGATGCCTCGGATTACGCGGTGGCCGCTGTCTTGCAGCAGTTTCTTGAGGGTGAGTGGCATCCCTTAGCATTCTTTTCTAGGAAACTCCAACCTCCCGAGGTTCGTTACAGTGCTTTCGGAAGAGAATTGCTGGCCATTTATCTCGCCATCAAGCACTTTCGCTATTTTATTGAGGGGCGAGAATTTCATATTCTTACCGATCACCTGCCTATCACCCATGCCATCACTGCCTCTACTGTTTAACAGTCACCTCGCACGTCATCTCGAGTTTATCGCTCGGTTTACCACCGATATTCGTCACGTTAAAGGTGCTGAGAATATTTCCGCTGATGCTCTTTCTCGAATTAATGCCATTTCTCATCTTCCTTCTATCAACTATGAGGAGATGTCCGTCTTCAACAGCTGGAGGAGTTTACTTTCCCTGCCAATTCTACCTTCGACATTCAGAGTGTAGAGGTATTTGGTTTCCAATTTCCACTGCTTTGTGAAATGTCTTCTCGTCTGCCTCGTCCTGTCGTTCTTACTTCCATGCTTCGTCTTGTATTTCACACCATACACGATGTTTCGCATTCTGGTGTAAAAGGTTCGCAAGTAAAGATCGGCAAACATTTCGTCTGGCCGTCACTTCTTAAGGACGTTAAACTGTAGACTTCCCAGTGCCTTAGCTGCCAACGATCCAAAGTTCACAGGCAATCCCTCTTCGAGATACTTCTAGTAAGGCCATTGCTCAGGCTTTTCTATATAATTGGATCGCGAGATTTAGCACTCCGTCTTCGGTTTCAACGGACCAAAGGCCAACCAATTCAGTCTTATTTATGGAAAGAAGTCATGTTCCTCATCGGCTCTAAGCGTCTCCGTTCCTGTGCATTTCATCCTATGGCTCAAGGCATCACAGAGCGTTTCCACTGACAACTAAAAGCTTCTTTAATAGCTCATGGAAACTCAGAAACTGGTGTCGCGAGACTCTTCTCCTCGTCCTCCTTGGCATTCGGACTTCGTACAAAGAGGACCTACGATGTTCATCCGCTGAACTCGTTTACGGTTCCTCTATCCGAATCCCTGGAGAATTCATTCTCCCTTCTAATACTCCTTCTGATCAACACACTTTCCTCGCCCGCCTTCATCAGTGTGCTGATTCTTGGAAGCCTTCCCTTCCTCGTCAGACTCGCCATGCCACGTATATTCCCGATGACCTTGAATCCTGTACACACGTGTTGGTCCGTCACGACTAGCATCGCGGTGCACTTCAGGCCCGAAACGATGAACCTTTCAGCGTGTTACAGCGCCATCGTAAGTATTTCTCTCTGCAAAAGGGAGCTAAAGTGGAGAACGTTTCGGTTGATCGGATCAAGCCTGCCTTCTAACATACCGATCCTGTGTCTTCGGCCACTCCTCCATTTCCTGCACCTCAGGTTTCCCCTCGCTTTATTCCTCTGTTATCTGTTGCTCCTACTGCTCGTCCGCCGTATACTCTTCCTCCTCGGCCCGCACCTCCTCGTTCTAGTTCTTCACTTCCTGTTCCTTGTTCCTCTACCCCCTTCTTACCCATCGTTCCTCGTGTGTCCCCATCGACACCTGATCTTGCGCTGTAGCCCCTTCGTTTTCCCCCATGGTTCTGGATTCGACCTTTCGGTTTCCTCACTTCTCCAGCCCCTTGGGTTCCTCCACCTCCTTTGTGTCCTGATTCTTCTCAGTCCCATCCTACTTCGCGATTTGGAGGGCCTTTACGTCCGGTTGTTTAGTTCTCACCCTAACACCTCGAGACGCTCCGCGTCGGAAGGGGGGGGGTAATTTACCCTCTCGATTTCTTCTTTTCTTTTCTTTCTGTCCTTATTTCTATCTTATATCTTTCTCTCTCTATCCCTCTTTCTTCCTTTATTTGGGCTTCCCGCTTTTGTGTCACGTGACAGGACCGCACCATTTTCTATTCTCTCACTGAAGTCGACATCTTTATTCATGTAACTGCCTTTCTATGTGCTTTGAAGATTCAACGCCACTGTTATTGTACTTAATAGTCCTTGTGCTTGCCTCAAAGTAATCAACAGTTTTTCGTGACCATAACAATATATGTTTAACTACATTCTGTAACTTAGATCTACTTCGTTTGCACCTTGGGTAGGAGTCAATAGTGTTTTTTTCAAATTAAGTGTTTAACGTATAGTTATGAAATGCATGAATATTAAACATATTATTTTATAAAGTGTTTTATAGATGTTTTGTGATAAAAGTGTTTAGTGATACATTTTCTTTTTCTTTTATATGTCACAGTGCTTCGATATATTAAATATATATATATATATTATATATAAGATGTGCATATATATATATAATATATATATATATATATATATATATATATTATATAATTATATATATATAAATATATATATATATATATATATATATATATATATATATATATTATAAATTATATTTATATATATATATATAAATATATATATATATATATATAATAATATATATAATATATATATTATATTTTATATATATATATTATATATATATATTATATATATATATATATATATATATATAAAGGTGGGCATTAACGCGTTAAAAGTTAATCCGTTAATTAACTCGTTAAATTTTTTATTAACTTTTAAATTTTTCGTTAATTTCGAAAAGAAGTAACGGACTATTAAAGAGTTAAATTTGTGAATTAACGTTAACGGAGTTAAAATTTTCCCTACTCAGTTAACGTTAACCTAATTTACGGGTTATAAATATTTTTTTTATCAGATTTTAAATTGTATTAGATTAGATTCGACATCGATACAGATAAATTTTTTTCCAAAATTTCCTAAACGTTCCTCTCAATGGCTCAAATGTGTTTATTCTTACACGGTTTTTATCCCGTTTAGTAATTAATGTTTAACATGTTTTTTCTTATGCTGTATTCTTTCATTTCTTATTGGTTCACTGAAGAAAAAAGATAGTGACTGTTGTCCATTCAATGAGTCATTAACTTCCTTTCGTTCGTTACTTGAACTTGCTTCTTTTGTGACTAGTGAAAAAATATAAGAAGTAGAGCATTGTAATTTATAAAAATATACATATTTGTATTAAACTGTAAGTTGGTAATAAATATAATATATACTATATATATATATATATTATATATATATATATATATATATATATTTATTATATTATATATATATATATATATGGCATATTGTATGTTGTGATAGTACTTTGCGAGGTGTTGAGTCAATCCGCGCGACTCACGCTGAGTTCGTGAGGCGAGGCGAGGCGATTGAGTCATTCTCTTCCTCTCTCTCTCCCTCTCTCTCTCTCTATATGTATATATATATATAATTATATATATATATATAATATATAATATATATTATATATATTTATATATATATATATTATATATATCAAAGTAGTTTTTATGATTTTAAGAACTCAAACGAACACCTAGAGTAAACCGATGATAGAAGTTTCGGGGTTCTCGGCCTCTAGTAGATGACGGGGGGACTTCGTCCCCTCTGTCAGCCCTATCGGCTCGGCCACCAAAATTGAAGTCATTTCCCTTAGGAGCTCGAGCAAAAGATGGGGAAGAGGGTGGAGAAGTCCCCCATGTCGCTACACTTAAGAGGCCGAAAAGACTCAGACAACTGATTTCTATGCGGTTTACTCTAGGTGTTCGTTAGTTTTAAATCATAAATGACGACCTTACATATATATATATTATATATATATATATATATATATATATATATATATAATATTATATATATATATATATTATAGTTATATATATATATATATATATATATAATATATAATTATATATATATTATATATATATTATATATATATATAATATATATGTATATATATACATATATAATATATATATATACTATTATTATATATATATATATATATATATATATATATATATATAAATATATATATATATATTATATAATATATATATACTATATATATATAGAATTGTGCATGAGATGCGGGCTTTTCTATTGACTTCAACCACATCCGTGTCTTAAATTCTTAATCTGCTTTCGTTGGAATACCACTCTCTAACTCTAGCCTAATCTAATTGCTCTGTCCTGAGACTCAGATGGCTTAAGAAATTCATCCTCTAACTCGTTGTTACGTATATCCAACTATAACTTATTTCGTAAATTTCGTCTATAGGGTGGATATTGCTATGTTAACATTACACTCCTGGAACATCTCGTGAATCTCGAATCACATAATTGGGATTTGTTCTGTGGCTAAAAATCTTTCTTCTTCTACTACAATAATCTTGTGCCTTCTGCTACTGTTTCCTAACAGAACAGATTTTCACGCCTTTTTTGAATATTCTACTACTTCTCACGAGACTGTTATATCTTCTCACCAAATACTGAGGTCCTCTATTAAGGGATTTCAAGTACACAACACTGTAATGGTGGGATCCTTCCATACTGTATTTGGTGGGGGGGAGGCCGAATCATTCGCAGCATTCTCAACGGATGAGCAACTAATTAAAGAACCAGCACACATTCCGGATCGTCCTAACAATTCTGTGAACACACTTGAACCTATTGTCTTACCACTAGACCCTTCTTCTAAAATACACCACTTCGCTCCTATTGGTAATACTGAACACAACCTTTTATATCTCTTAATTTTATTACTTTCTCTCCAACAGCTCCATCCTGCCCTGTGGGTTCTCTGGCACTTTGATCGGGCCGATTTGGGGGCTTTGCGCTGCTTCTAACGCTAACTATAATTGGAATTACTGCTTTGCCTCTGGTGACGCTTTAAGATTTAAAAGATAAGGAGAGGCTGTAATCGTTGATGGGATGAGCAAGGTTCATTCCCTTCTTCGACTAATTTTTCTCCTTATATCCATGGTTTCGATCGTAATTGCTCTCTGGCCATTCGGCTAAGACAATGCGTACGAGGGTGGAAAAATTCTGTTCTCCTCATTCACTCTCGCTAATTTTCATTCAGCTAGAAATCGTTGCAGGAATACTCTCTCGACGAGCAGTAACAGTGCGCTAACCTCCTTGGTTGTCCTACTGATAAATCTTTCTGGCCTCTTGCAAAAACATCTCCAAAGCTTCTGTAAATCTCCTTCTCCTCTATTCGTCTGATGGTTCTGTGCTAACTCTCAACTGACAAGGCCAATCTCTTTGGCCTCCTATCCTCTAACTCAACCCTGGAGGATTCTGGCATTCCTCTTCCTCCTCCTTCTTTTCTCCGGTGTCCTATGCCTTTGCCTGAGATTACATTTGACGGTGCATGGGCTCCTGAATCTATGAACGTTAGGAAGGCGGGTGGCCCGGATGGCTTCTCCCCGAGTTTTTGAGGGAGTGTGCGCTTCCGTGCTGGCCCCTCCTCTCGTTCAACTATATCCTCTATGTCTCAATACTACACTTTCCCTCAGTGTGGAAGCGTCGCCATGTCCAACTATTCCGAAAAAAGGAAGCCGCCTGATCTTTCTAACTATCGCCCTATAGCTCTAAGTTGTATTTATCTAAGATCTTTGAAACTTCTCAACTCTCATTTCTTGGACCATCTGGAAATTCATTCCCTTCTTTCCGATCGCCAGTACGGCTTTTGGCGCTCGAGGTTTACTGGTGATATACTTCCCTATCTAACAGATTTATGGTTTTTCCCAACCCTCAGGAATTACGGGAAGACTTGCGTGGTGGCGCTTTGACATATCCACAGCATTTGACCGGGTATGGCACGCGTCACTGCTCTTCAAGCTCCCCTCCTTTGATTTCTCCTTCTCTTGCTTACTTATGTCTAGCTTTCTTCAAATCGCTCAATATCGGCTGTTTTGAATCGGGACGATCTTCTTCTTCCTTTTCTGTCACTAGTGGTGTTTCGCGTGTATTGTGGTGTACCTCAGGGTTTTGTCTTATCCTACTTTATTCTTACTTTCATTAATGTTCTTCTCGTCTGCACATCTAACTCTATCCCTCATATGCCGATGAGACCCTTCATTCTTCAACTCATTCAATTCTGCTCCTTCTTTAATTCTAGAATTGCTCTCGTCTTAATCTTTCGATTCCATTCTCGCTGATTGGATAAATTTCCGGGTGGGGTCCGTCGCAACTTGTGAATATTTAATTTCTTAAAAACCAACTTTCTAAGTTCTTTCTCTCTTAGACACCTTCTAACTTTCCTATCTCTTTTCGACGGTTCTCGTCTCTCCTGTTTGACAATATTAACATCCTTGGCCTAAGAATAACAAAAAAATGTCTGGACACCTCACATCACAACGGTTGGCTAGGGCGGCCTCAAAGATACTGGGATTTTTTGTTTAGACTGCGAGACTTTTTTTTCCTCTTCACAGTTACCAGTTACTACAAGGTCTCAATCCGCCTGTATGGAAATCTGCTCTTATATTGGGGGGGGCTCCGGTTCCCCGGCTTTTGGATAGGGTCGAGTCAAAGGCTAAAAGACTTATAAACTGTCCTGTACTTTCAAAAAAAATTAATTCACTGACCTCTATCTTTGCGTGCGATGTTCTGGTGCTTTATCTCTTTTTCTTAGTACCCGTAGCGGCAGGTGCTCGAAGGAGCTTTCCACTCGCGTGCCGCCTCCTTTAAGACGCCCCTCGTAGCACAAGGGGTACTGTGTCGGCACATGAGTTTTTGTCTTGATGTTAGCAACTCCAGACTAGTTCACTGCGGCGCCTCCTTCTTTCCCACCTCTGTTCTGTGGAATCTCTTCCATCTTCTGTGGTTCCTACTCAATTTAACCTAAGAAAATATCGATCAAAAATATCGATATATCGGAAAATATCGATATTTTTTGGCTTGATATATCGATATTTTTGGGCGATATTTTCTTAGGCGATATATCGATATTTCGATATTTTTTCTTAATATCGAAAGCCGATATTCTTTTCAAAAAAAAATTTTTTAAAGCCCGGAAAAAAATAAAATCTTATCCCCCTCTCCCGACACCCTGAAGTGATGAAACTCTCTTTTCCCCCCATATTTCGTTTTTCGGTCCCCCAACGTCGTGTATAAAATAAACCCGAAAATTGGCTTAAGATTTTTCGCTCTTTCGGGAAAAATACCACATAGTCAAATTGTCTTCTGAGAATTCACTAATCACTATTCAGTTATCAGTTATTCAGTGATCAAGTGAATATTGCGCTAACTGCCAAGTATTGTGCTTTCTTTAATTTTCTTAGTTCCAAAAAAATTTAAGATTTTTTTTAGAGAAGTTTAAATATAACGAGTAGAGAATTGAATAAAAGTAAATTAACATGTCATCGAAAAGTAGAGTCTGGGATTATTTAAAAAAAAATATCTAATGCCGAGGCAGTTTGTAATCTCTGTGGCAGAAATGTGAGATCCAGTAGCAATACAACAAACCTGAAAGCCCACATAAAAAACAAACATTATAGTGTCTTTAAATTGTTACAAAAAGACGTCCCAGAACAGGAAAAAACGACTACATCAACGGGAAAAGGGACATATGATCCCCAAAATAAGGTATTTTTTAACATTTTTTGTTCAATGACATTTTTTATTTATTTTTTATTTTGCAAAATAAGTAGGCTTATTTGAAAAATGTGACAATGAGCGAAATAAATTTGATAACCGTAACAGATATACTGATCTCCGGTGGGTTGTACCGTACTACCGTTGTAGCAATGTAGAGGCTTTTTGGCTCTTTGGTTTGACTTTTATTATAATATTATATATATATTTTATATATATATAATATATATATATATAGTATATATATATATATATATTATATATATATATATATATTATATATATATATATATAAATATATTATATATATATTATTATAATATATATATATATATATATATATATATAATTTTATATATATATATATATATAGTATATATTATTATATATATATATATATATATATATATATATATATATATATATATACTATATAGTATTT
>JABUQX010117151.1:0-5000 GCA_015478945.1 Trachelipus rathkii
GTGATATATTTTCCGGGGTTGTAGTTTCTGGTGCATTTGTTAACAAATTCGTTCCAAAGCTCCCGTATTGGAGCAAATTTAACCTTCTCTCTTCTTTCAGCTCTAGTGTCGAGGTCATCAATTCGGAGTGACCGAAGCAAAAAACAAAATCTTCTCTCGGTCATTGCTACTCCGTAAATCCCACGGCCATACCTTACGTTCCAAATTTCTCCAGTAGTAACGTGATTATCTTTCTTCACATCACTGAAAATTAGTACTTCTATAAATGCTTTCATCTCCACAACTGTTGTTTTTGCTATTGTTCCATTTTTAGTTTTATATTTTTGCTGCAAATTCTCCATGTACTTGTTAGTGTATATAACAATTTTCGAGACAAACGAATCATCAAAAAAGAGCCCGAATAATTCTAAATATTAATTAAACTTTTCAGCAAGAGGAGAAGGTTTAGAGGAATGTTGGAAAGAAGTCAACTGTAAACTTCTTCTTTCTCCTACAACCATTTTTATGGGATTCCAGATATGATCGTTCTTTGCTTTATAGTTTCTATCATCCAGTTTATGGATAGCGTCTTCAGGGTTTAGATCCTCAGATGTAAACCTCTTCTTCTTACTCGGTGCTGCAGCTGCATGTTGATCAGATGTAGATGCCTCCATAACTGGAATTTCACCCTCTGCCTCTACCTCCTCTTCAAGCGATGGTTGGTACTCTTCATGTAGTTCTTCATCATACATTATTTGAATTTCAAGATGATTTTCAATTTCATCACAAAGAGATTCTAAATCATCTCTTTCGAGAATGTCTGCGTCTGAGTCTAGTTCAAAAATAATATCATTTTCATTCAAAAATTTTTTTACTTTTCATTGTTTCGTAAAATATGAAAAATTTATTTCAACCTGAACATTCGTTGACATATATATATTATATATATATAGTATATATATATATATATTATATATATATATATATATATATATTATATATATATATATATTATAATATATATATATACTATATATATATAATATATATATATAATATATATATATATAATTACCTAAAACATCAAAACTACTGACGCGAAGTATAACTCGAGGTACGCATGCAGTATAAAACCAACTTCCTCTCTCTTCTTTCTCTCTTCTCTCACTCTCTCTCTCTCTCTCTCTCTCTCTCTCTCTCTCTCTCTCTCTCTCTCTCTCTCTCTCTGCATAAGGGATATTACATAAAAAACACAAACACTACACTATTAGTACAAATATTTTACACTAAAAACACACACACACTACACTATAGTACACTATTTACACTAAAAACACAAATGAAACCATCATATACTGTTTTTAAAAGCTAAGCTTATAATAGGTAACGTGGGGACTGCCTGGCCCCCAAATTCTCCATTACGAAAAAACTATTGGACATAGAGCAACACACCCCTTACCACGTCAAGAGCACAGAGCATACTGAAAAATGAGACATAAATATCAAACTTCAAACTAAGTGCCTCCTTTTTACAGATGGATTTTGGGGGAAGGGATACTCCTGGGGTCTTTAAAGACCCCACGTTGCCTATTAAGGGTTAATGTGAAAACCTTGTTATGTTAACATCAATTCGATGAGTTAGTATATAAAGAACTCATTTTGTTGCCTATGTTTATCGAAATGGATATGAAATGCTACTTAAATCATCAGTGTTATGTAAAATTAATATTGAAATGTTAGAGATATGCTTGAAAAAAGTGTGAATAGGTTGCGTTTTGTACGCTTTGCTAGGTACTTTACTGTTGTTAAGTACGGAACCTTGTTAATGTTAGTAGTTTATTCGAGCGTAAGGTGTGTTAGGTTTTGTCGTTGTATACTATATTCTTAGTTCTGGTAATGCTGTAGCTTTATTAATGTAAAACAATGTTTACCGTACCAAATTTGT
Organism: Trachelipus rathkii; assembly: GCA_015478945.1. Classification (NCBI taxonomy): domain Eukaryota; kingdom Metazoa; phylum Arthropoda; class Malacostraca; order Isopoda; family Trachelipodidae; genus Trachelipus; species Trachelipus rathkii. The sequence goes on from JABUQX010117151.1 coordinate 1,925, forward strand.
TACGTTAGCATATATAAAGAACTTATTTTTGTACTTTGTTTATCCGAAATGATACTCGATATTTGACCTGAATCATTAGATCGAAAGATCAAAGGTCATGGAAGGATGGGGATTAGGGAGGGGCATTGGAGGGGATGGCGTGGTTTGATTTACCGATTTCTTACTGATTTATCTTAATTCGGAAACTATTACACTTATTACTGCCGACTATTTATTCAAAGAACTTATTTTATGTTATGTTTGGATAAAAACTTTTGTTATGTTTGCAATTAATTGTTGGGGATTTAGAGTTTGTAGGAAGGTTATGAGAAATTTTTGTTAAATATTACATAATAATGTAAAAAACTTTACGTTGGCATATAGTCGTTGGTTCTGTATATAATCGTACAGGGTATAAAAATACATTTTTGCTTAAATGTTACTGTGTTTTAGTAAAGATTAACGTTAATATGTTAGGATATGCTTTGAAAAAGTATGAATAGGTTACGTTTTGCATCAATGTTAGTTACTTTACTGGTGTTAAGTGTGGAACTTTGTTAATGTTAACAGTTTTATTCGTGTGTAAGTTGGGTTTAGGTTTGTCTTTGTGAACATATTTTCTTAGTTCATTTCGCTGTGTTAGCTTTATTTGAATGTGGAAACCTTATACGTTTAGAGTATATTCGTTGATCCAGTATTGATAATTACATCCAATGTTGGGATAAATTTTCGCAAATGTTACTTGTCGTTGTAAGTTTAACGTTAATATTGTTAGAGATGATGTTTGAAAAGTAATGCATAGGTTACGTTTTTGCATGGCAATGTTAGTTACTTTACTGGTGTTCAGTGTGTGGAACTTTGTAATGTTAACAGTTTATCGTGTTGTAAGTTGTGGTAGGTTTGTCTTTGTACATTATTTTCTTAGTCTCATGTTACGCCCCATGTCTAGCTTTATTGATGGTGGAAACCTTAATTACGTCTAGGGTATATTCGTGACAGTACTGATAATTAACAATGTTGTGATAAATTTTGCTAAATGTTACTGTGGTCAGTGTTAAGATTAACTAATATGTAAAAGAGATAGAGCTGGAAAAGTAAGAATTATGCTTTCCGTTTTTGCATGCAATGTAGTACTTTACTGGTGTTAAAGTGTGGAACTTTTGTTAATGTTAACAGTTATTCGGTGTGTAAGTTGTGTTAGGTTTGTCTTTTGTACATATTTTCTAGTTTCATGTTACGCCATGTTAGCTTTGTTGATGTGGAAACCTTATTACGTTAGAGTAATATTCGTTGATCAGTATGATAATTAACCCAATGTTGTAATAAATTTTAGTTAAATATTACATGTTAATTTAAATTAACATTGTTATCGTTAGAGATATGCATGACAAAGTGTGAATAGGGTTCGTTTTGTTGCAATGTTTAGTTACTTTACTGTTGTAAGTGTGGAACTTTGTTTAATGTTAACACTTTATTCATGTTTAAGGCGTGTAAGGTTTGTCGTTGTGTATTAATTCATAGTTCAGATGAAGCTAAGTAAGCTTTATTAATGTGGAAAACTTTGTTACGTTAGCATATATTCGTTGATCAGTGATAAAGAACTTGATTTTATGTTATGTTTATTCAAAATGAAACTCGAAATGTGAATCTGAATCAATAGATCAATAGACTAATAGATCATGGATGGGACCATGGGGTGCTTATGGTGGTTTGATTTATGATTTACTGCTTTAGCGGTATGTAAAACATTGACACATTTAGGCAAAAATTGACTTGAATTCAATAGATCAATAGATCAATGATCAATAGATCACGATTGACAGAAGGGTGGCGGATTGGTGGTTTGGATTGGTGTTTTGATATTAACTTATTTACTGCTTTTGGGTATGTAAAAACGTAAATGTTGTAAGTTATAAACAAAAAGAATAAGAAATTTATTTATTTATTTATTTATTTTTTATTTTTTTTATATATTTTTTTTCTTGATGGTTCTGAACCATTTTCGAAATCTACAGACCTAATAACATATATATAAAGACACCAGTATTGTATCATACACAAATATTTGATAACTCAGGCACCGCCACCGGAGCCAGCAACCGGTGCAGCTTGTCAACTCCTACTCCTTGAGTCAGACTCCCTTCTTCATTCTTTCCTTCTTTATTCATCTTCATCCTTCTTTCTTCTTCCTTTGAACTCTGTTTTGCACTCTGTGCTTTTTTTTTCAGTCAGGTTCCCCCTAATGGGGCTGGTCCGTAGCACCCTATACTGACTTATACCCATTCATATGTTGAGCTCTACGTCTCGAACCTTATAATAAACACACCAAACATTGTTGTTATACGAATGTTTCTTAACTCGGAGTCGGCGTCAGAACCGGATGCGAAAGAAGCAAACCGCTGTGGAATACAGGGAATCGGAACGCGTAAACAAAACGATTCCTTACAGGAATCGTCTTCGGACTCAGATTCGATTCCCTTCGGGAATCGAATCTTCGACGTATTAATAATAATAATCAATAATAATGTGGATGTATGTGGTATTGCCGCAAGTGCGGGGGGACGCAGGGGTACGTTATCTCGTCTACGACGAGATTACGTCATCACGCTCGACCCGACCTCGTCTTAAAGCCTAAGTCTCGCTCGCCTCAATCCTCCAACAAGGGCGAAGCGCATATCCGTAGACCCTCGGGGGCGCACCCCCCTCTATATACATCCTAGATACTTGAAATTTACCCCTGTTTTCGAGCTTAGGCCCATACATAGATTATTATTCCAAGTTTGAAGCAAACCCTATTCTTCATATCGAAATGGCCTGCAACCGGTCAAATGGCCCAGAAACTTCTGCCGTGGGTATCACAATATTTCCGGATCACCTGTTACTCGTTAGGCAGGGGAGCTGGGGCTACCCAAGTATATATATATATATACTACTATATACTACTACTATATATATTATAATATATATATATACTTATATATATAATATATTATAGATTATTATATATATATACTAATTAATATATATATATATATATATATATAATATAATATATATATATATTATATATATATATATATATTTATATATTATATAT
>JABUQX010117151.1:10000-50354 GCA_015478945.1 Trachelipus rathkii
GTTGTTTCTAATTTTTTAATTTGATTCTTTTACATATTGTAGAATATAAATTAGGATTCAACATACCAAATTTATTTCTTAAAACTCTGCTCATTAATAGAACAGAAGGTGAAATAATGGTAGTGAAATGTGGTGTGATATGATAAAAGAACACAAAAACTTTGTAAATTCTGAATAAGTTCCTACTTTTAAATTTCCGACGTTTCATGCTTTTCTTGAACGTCTGAATGAACCTTCAGGCTTCGCTGTTCATGGATGGATGCCATACCGATGAACAGGTTTGCAGAATGCCCAATTTCCTTAAATGGACTGGAATTCAGTACAGGTAAATTGAGTACCATTATCTGAAACGATCTGCTCCAGAGTTCCATACGTGGCAAAAATATTTCTTAGTAGATTGATGGTAGCATTTGTGTTTGTTGATTTTTGGGATTAACTTTTGGACATTTATTGATTTAATCATTTACCACCAAACAATAGTTGTCAAATAAAGGACCAATATTATCAATATGAATTTGTTGCCGCGGTAAACTTGGAAATTCACAAGGATGCGTCCTAACAGTGGCATTGCAATTCTCTGTTCTATATATGTTGAACAATTTTGCACACTGATAGCAATCTCTTCATCTATGTTTGGCCTCCAAACATAAGTTCTTAGAAGAGCCTTTGGTCTGATGATCCCGAAATGATCTATATGAACTTCCTTCAATACCCGTGAAGTAAGAGATTTTGGAATAACCACTGGAAGAGCGTAGCTGAAAACAAACCTCCGTATTGAGCTCGTTCTAGACAATAGTGTATTATTAAATTTAGTTTTATCAAACATTGTATTGTGCTGAAGAGCCTGATAAACTTTAGAAAGATTTACGTCCCTCCTAGTGGCTTCTGCTATTTGTTTTGACGTCAAAGGAAAGTTTGATGCTGTTATTAAAAGAGCGCTCGTTTCCACGGATTCTTCCGTGCGCTCATCATCATAAGGCAATCTTGATAGTGCATCAGCATTCGACACTTCTTTCGATGACATACTTCATAGTGTAGGAATAGGCACTTAAAGGAATGACCTATCTTTGCAATCTTAATGCTGCCAGCTGGCAGACCAAATATGCACACCTAGTCAGGGCAATGGTCACTTAAAAAAAAGTAAAATGATATCCGCCCATATAAATACATATGAAACTAATAAATTACAAGATTCAAAGACTGCTTCTCAAAACCTATTTTTGACCGACCGCTTCCTCTTCCACTTCGCATAAAGTTACGGAAGCATAAGTTAATAAATGCGAACTTTCCTACTGAACCATCTGGCATGGTATGAGACATTATGGTACCGACGTTGACTAATGAGCCGTCAAAAACCAGTTTAAGAGGCTTGAGTTTCCGTAACGTGTTGGAACACCAGAAGTTTATTCACATTTAAGGTTTAAAAAAACTTGCTCACAATTTTCCGACCAATTCCATAAAGCATCTTTACATAACAGATTATAAAGTGGTTTTGTAATAGCGGCCAAATTTTGCACGAATTTTGATTAAAAAGTGACAAACCCTAAAAATGATTGCAATCTGTTGGGGCATCAATATTTTATGATAGCTTATTTTTTCATTAGTTTAATTAGTACCCTTAGTATTTGATCTAAATCCTAAAAACTTTGCACTCCCGCCGGCCACCCCCACCCGATCCACAGCGAAACTCGTGCCGCACGCCAGCCGCGCCACACGGAACAGCACCGAGCTCCAGCTTGCGCAAAAGACCGAGCCTAAAAACTTTATACTAATGACACTAAATTGACATTTCTCTTTTTTTAACTTTATAGCCATATTCTATTAGACGTTCTTATACTCTTTTTAATCTTTTATCAGGCTGGTGTTCATCTTTTCCCTCCACTAATACGTCATTAATGACGCAAGAAACACCAGGTAAACAATTAAAAATTTTATCCATTGTCTGTTGCCATATTGCAGTATTGCTTGCAATACCATATGGCAATATCTTAGATTTAACCAACCCAATATGCGTATTTATTATACAAGTATTCTGAGAACTTTCTTCAAATGGTAGCTGTTGGAAAGCTTGTTTTAAATCAAATTTAGAAAATATTGCTGTTTCCTAGAGCAGCAAATATATTTTCCGGACTTGAAAATGGGTGTTGTGCAACATGCAATTGAGAATTCACTGTTACCCTGTAATCTTCACATAATCTCAATTAATCCCCACTATTTTCACTAAAGGAACTAAAGGTGTTCCTCATTTTGAATATGAAACACGTTAGTTATATGACTGTCTGAAAGTATATTTTCAAATTTGAAACCTTCTCGTTTTAAAAAAATATAATTTATTTTTTCATAAAGTAATAACTTTTCTTATGTAGGGTTCAAAACTATCGCATTGTTTATTCCTACTTAATTTTCTTTTTCAAATATACTGCAAAAAATCGGTTTTTTAATATTTTTCATTTTTCCTAATAATCAAATATAACAAAATTTATTACATAATGCTAATAATCAAATGTCTTCCCATTATTTCTCCTCTCGACCTTATATGATATAATATTTAGCGTCTTATGATTTTGTATTTGAGATATTATATTATATTAATAAGTACAACTAAGTTATTATAATCATATACTTTGTACTAGAGTATAAATCAGTTATATTCTATTAAATGTATAAACGAGCTATTTTGTTTTATTTTATACGAAATAATTGCTATTATATGTGATCCAGTCCTTTGCATCTCATATTTCACTTCAATTATGTTTCGTTATTTTTTTCCCACTATTACTTATTTACTAAGACGTGTATCCAATCATCTTCAGATATAAGCTTCTATTATTAATAGCGTTCTGAGTTAATATCGGAATTGCGGACCTGGGTTTACTATACTACAACTTCCTTTTAATTGTATATTAATTTCTAGTTTATACATTTACCTACTACTATCTTATCGATCAGTCTCACTGCCTATTCTTCTCAATTCTACAATAACCCTTCACCTTCACGTTAATTTAATACTAACGATAAGTAACTCATTTACTGACAATATAAAATAAACTTCTCTAACTTAAATTTGTTTAATAGCTTATTCCTCACTATTCTTCTAAGTATATAATATTTAATAAATTCCCAGAATCTAAATATTACTTCAAACTATAACCTATACCATTATCAAAAAATAATTAAGGGTACTATAATTACACTACATATCTATGCTATATAATTAACGCTAGTAATATTTATAAAAGCGAATTTCTTTATTTATATATTATATTTTAATATATATTCTAGCGATATTCACATATTGGTGTTTAACGAAATCTCTATTTTGAAATACTTGAAAAGGTTCCTTGTAATAATAAAATGTTTCTTTACTCATTCTCCGTTTACTCGCTTGTATTATATTGTGTGAAGATATGATTCATATTAATTTTATTGTTAATATTACTAGTAATATAGTAGTTTTTGCTTGTTAGTTATGCTATTAGTCATGATTCATATATTCGCTATACTAGATAATTAATTTATATAATAATATATTAAATTAAATTATTATTATTATTAATTAATTATTATTAATTATTATATATCATTATCATTAATCATTATCATTAAAGTCAAAATTTGTATTAATTAATGTAATAAGTTATATATAATTTTGTAAGGTTACTATAAAGTCTATAATATATTGCTTAAATTGATAATTAAAATTATGAATGATATATTATTATATTTATAGTATTATTATATTAATTTTTACAATAATATGAAATATATATTTTTTAAGGATTACATAAATTATATTGACAATAAATTCTACAATATATTGTTGTTTTTGCATAAGAATATGATGAAATTATCAATCACCAAAAATCATTATTTTTATATTGATTAATTATTAATATATTAATAATTGATTAATTATTTTTATTATTTAAAGTTTGTTCTTAATTTATTTATTTTATTTCATAGATGTATAAATGAACAAAAATTAACATTTAATATTTTAATTATTTATATTATTAAATTTATTAATTAAAATATATAAATAATAATATTTTTATTTATTATTAATATAATTACTTCATATATAATATTTTATATTTGTTAAGTTAAAATATTATATTTATATAATATTTCCTTCTGTTTATTAATACTGTATTCTTCTTGCGTTATATATCATAATATATAAATATTGAGTCGTGATTTTTACTCATTTAACTCATCATAGATTTAACGAGATATAATATCTCACTTGGTGCTTTGTACTTATTCTACACTTTCGACCAAATATTAGAATTAATGATATAAATAAGAATTAATAATATGAGTATTTCAAGCAGATACAGTAGTAATATATGAAGTGGAATTTTTTTCTTATAATTATAATTAGAGAAAAAGATGGGTTCATTGTGTTAGTATTTTTATTTATATATATATATTAATATATATATAGTATATATATGAGTAAATAAAAATATATATTATTAATCTTCTCACATACGTAATAGAATCTAATGGTGGGGTGGCTCACTTTATCGCATATTATGTACCTATACTATATACACAGTTACAGAAAAATATAGTATTAATAAGAACTTTCTATAATTGCATCGATACATGCTAAATTATGCAGGATTTCGTGCTTGAGATTTAATATGATATAATTAAAATTATTAGATAATATAATAATTTATTATATATATATTATATATATAAAATAAATTTAGCAGAAAATAATTAATATGATTATCAATTTTAATATTAACTATTAATATAATATATATCTATTTAATAATTAATTTATATTTATAATGTATAAATATATTATATATATATCTATCTTATTAATATAGAGACGATTTCCTATTTATAAACTCATATGTCTGCCTCGCTGAATTGTACAGAGGTGATCGTAACCCTGTTCTTACTAATGATTATTTTGTGTATATTTGGGAAACTTCTCCATGTTTGTACTCGTTTGGTGCTCTACCTCTCTCATCATGACGATCTATATCTATATTAGTGTGGTAAATCTAACTTGCCTTCTATTATACTGTTTTTCTTGAGCTGTAGTTTAATTCCTCTCTCTACTTCAAGTCATTATACTGATCTTGAGGTCACTATCAGAAACATTTTGCATGGTACTATTTCATGCAACTGAAGTTCGGGTGAGTTTGTTTCTAATGTGTATGTAATATATTGATTTTTTGTTTATTAATATTCTATCGACGAATAGCTTAGAAGGTTCTGCTGTGATGGTGTGGCTCATAATGTAGTAAATAATCAAAACTTTCAACTATTTTTTGACGTATATATATATTCTATACTCATGTTATAGAGATTAATGTATCGTCCTAATTATAAATTAGTCACTGCGCTAATGTGGTGTAGTGACGTAACCACTCGATTAAGATAATAGAGGTTAGGTAGCTTGCTATAATATCACCTCCATAATATTAATGATAAATAATAATGATTAAGTAGAGTTAAAGTAAAAAATAATAAACTCATTATTATGAATGTGTTTATTAATAATTATATATTAATATATAAAATAGGTAATAGGTATAAGTAATAGGTTATTGGATAATATTTCACTGAGAATGGAGTATATATCCACTGACATATATATATAGTGAGCTAATCAGATATTATGTTATAAATATACGGTAATATATAAAGCAATGAAAATTATTTTATCTATCATTAATAATTTAAAATATATGTACTTAATTTTTGTAGATAATTATATATTGTCCTTTACCTTATATTACTGTGTATGTGTGTGTGTTGGGCGTATATAATTTTATATTTTTCTAGTAAAGAACAATTGTGAGTAGTGATCTCCAGAATTACATATAAAAATGTAGTAAACTGATATATATTGAGAAGTAGATTAAGTAAGGAAGATTGATAGTATGATGCATAGTAGAATAGAAAATGAAAGTAGTGTTATCTCAAGGAGAAGTGAGACTTGATTAGTACGATAGGAACCAGAATAAGTTATAAACCAGAACTAGGCACCGGTGTTGTAGATATGCTGGTTTTAGTTATGTGGAGCGTTTGCTGAATTCCATTAAATATTATATTAGTACCATATTGTTATTCTAAAATATATAATTTAGTTTATTACGAGTCAAACAGAATTTCGATATGATGGGTATATAAGGAATTAAATAAATTAAGGTATTACTGTATCCATATACATATTAAAAGGCGTAATAACCATGTAGAGGATAATAATAACAATGAAGAGGAAGATAATGAATATACAAGTTCTAAAGAGAATAGAGGCTAATATCCGAAAGAGCAGAAGTATACTTATGACGTGGATTGAGGGGGAGTGAATGAGAAGTGCATAAAAATTGAGGTGCGTAATTTTCAGGCCAATAACAATAAGCGCAATTTTGACGTTAGAGAATTGTAGGAAATCCTGAGTATAATAGTTGGCCACAAGTTCTTTGAACAAAGGGTGAGTTCTTGTGAATTTTGGTTTTTATGAATATTGTGTGGTGGCACTCTTAGTACACTGTGTCATCACGAATTAGTGTTGATTGATGACTATGTAGTGCTTATTTAATAAACATGTATTACGTTTTGCACTACGACTGATGTAGTGAGATATATATATATTTGTATCGCTAAAATCTAGTTGTTTCTTTTTTGAATGTATGAGTCATTAACCAGAAATAAATCATTAGTATGACTGAGTATTTAGTATTAATATTACATTATGTTAGTAATTTATTTATATTACCAACTATTTTAACAAACGCTTTTGTACTTTATTTCTTGTTTTTGTTACTTTCTCTTATAGGTGTGTTTTGCAGTTTTATTATTTATTGATTAATTATTTAAAAATATTTGTGTTCTGAATATATATTAGAATTTATAATTTATTATTCTTAATTATTTTTTGTTTTATTTGCACGTAATATTTATTGATTAACTCTATATATTAATATGATCTCAGATTAATAATTAAGATATAATTATGAATTTTTAAATACTCTACTAATGTCAAGTAATATATAATTCACCTCATATTCCTATCTTATCTTATTACCTATAATGACATTCACGTTAATGCTTAAAGTTTGTTCTTAGTCATATAGGTTGTTTTTGGGATAAAATCATATAAATAATATAATATTAAGTAATCATGTAACAATTACTGATCATGGAATATATGCTAAAGTAACAAAGTTTTCTATTAATATAAGCTATATCATAGAAACTGATCTAATAAATACAATGTAAACAATCATGAACCAAACATAAAACGACATCAATCAACTGTTATCTTTATAATTTTAACATTAAACCTTTTAGGTACAAATAACTTAGATCAAATATAAAGTAACTATTTTAAATTTTTTGGAAGAAACAATATTAACATTTTGCCCCCCCCCCCAGTCTCTAAAATAACGATATTATTTAAATCAAAGAGGTATGACTATAAACCTTGTTTCATTAATCATAACAGACAATGAATTTGTATGTAATGTAACACAAATTGAAAATATCGTCTCCATTTTAACACGATTCATTCAAAATAATGTTAAAACCGTATAGAATACTGTACTATAAACTTTTTCATTAGAAATTATTACTGCTAAATATTCAAGTATACGTATTTATAATAAGGTAAAAGTAAGATACTCTAGGACTACAAGAAAACTTACATGTTAACTTAGTCCTAGTAGGTGCTTTTTATTCAGACTAGATATATAACTAGCCCGTAAGCATATTATCATATCACAATTCCATATACCAACAAGAGAGGACAGATGACACCTGAAATTATTCTATAAAAGATTATTATAACATATGGAACTACATCGATAAATCGAAGAATAAAAGAAATACATACTCCTATATTTTTAATAAATATATAAATGCTCAAATATATTTAATGTGAATATCGAATATATTAATTGAAATCAGCATGAGAGATAAAATATGTTGGACTAGTAATGGGCATTTAATGTGGAAATTGCACAGAATTAAAAGAGAAATCTAACATACAATTTAACTTGCAAGAATGACTGGGTATAACATAAAGATGCCAAGAACTGTTTTGATATATAGCAGTGAAGAAATCATTTTCTGATAACTGTTCTTAGTTTAGAGTTATTCAAAGTTTCGTGTAGTCTCGTGGTCATGAATACTAAACTCATCAGATGATTAAGGAACAGTAAGTGTATTATCTCTCTACAATATTTGTTGGTTGACGTATTTTATAGTAAGAGGAGTAAAGAGATTGTTATAGTATGCCTTAGAAGAGAGGGTATTTTCAGTTCTGTACTTTCAAGGTCAAATAAAGATGAACAGATACAAACGATACTATACTAGTTGATATATATATGTATATCGAGAAATTAGAGAAAGAGTAGAATTTAAAAGGTTAATAGCGATATTTTATAACGAATACCGTGAATTCAACTAGGTCTTAGCTCTGCATGTCTCGAGATACACCCAAAAATAGCATCTATCAATATGTACTTTGTTTTTCAAATCTCTATCATTTGAGAGGAACAGATTTAAGGTAGTAAGAAAATTCTGGAAAAAAAACAAAAATATAATTATAAACAAGATATGGGAGAAACTATAAAAGACCTAATACTGAGGTCTTGAACACTCCACTCGTATATTTGATATACACTTCATAAAGCTCGTCTTGCCATATACAAAATATAAACAAATACATTTGGACTGGTATAATTTACAGTTGCTACCTTATGCGCGCTAGAGAATAGAGATATTAATTTATAACATTGTACATCCAGTTATATAAATAAATTATGACCTGTATGTAGGGGAAAGCTCGATTCCTATCCCAGAATTATGTGCAACAGAAATCTGAGCATAGTGTGAGCGATACACATGAGAGCTGTTTATGATATTGAATAAGTCATATTAGAAAATTAACGAGGATTAAGGTGTGGTCGGTTTACCGTATAAGATCCAAGGTTGTGCATTGTTAAAGTGCACTGACATCATTTATGAGATAGAAGTAAATCGCGTTTGTGAATACTAATAAGTTCTCAAAGTGGTTACAATCAGCTTTACTATAGACATAGGTTGCGATATAGAATTGGTCGAAGACAGTATCCGTAATGTGTGTAGTTTCAACGCGCTAGATTTTGAGTCTGCTATATATAGGATATAGATATGTGAGTTTGCTAGTATAGTGATTTCGTCATTCTATATTCTTTTTTCATCTTCATTCTTCAATTGGGTATTATATTATTATTATTATTATTCTAAAAGTGACAAAATAAACTCTCCTTGTTGGTTGTGCTGTACATTAGAATGTATTACCATTTAAATTATAGTGAATATATTATAGTAAAGTTATATATTTTTTCTTTATCGAAATGTGAGATATGATAATGTATGTTTAAAGAGATATAGGTGTGAATATAGTCAGTGCGTTAGTTGTTTAGAATATGAAAGAGTTAGGTTAAGGTAAGTAGTAGTAGTAGATGTAATGGTAAATAGGTATATAAATAATAGGTATAGTAGATATTGTTAGACTATTGAGGTTAGTATCTCATTATAATCATAAGATTTTACTTCTAAACTAGTAGATATAGAGATTTTCGGAGACATAGTTACATAATACCGAGTGTAATAATTAAGAATGTAAATCAGTGCATATTCAACTCGCTCCAGCATATATGAACAGCTGCGAAAAATATATGAAAACAGGTTAAGTTATGATATCGTATATATTATGAGAGTTATAAAAGTAAATAATGATGAAAGCTTCGTGCATATTTTCGAGATGTGTTCAACTGATAATCGTTAGTAATCAAGTACATTGATATGGAAGTTTAGGAAGTGGGTAGATTAATTCATACCACTGATTCACGAGATGGTTGGTATTGTATAATATGAAAGAGTCTATGGAATGTAGTTGGGTAAACTGTAGCTTTAATCATTGATTGCTATGTTTATACAGTTTTCAGAGGTTTGAGCGACATAGCACTCTTGCAGAAATACATATAATTCATATCTTTACATACTAAAACCATAAAATAGCAAAAATATTTTACGGATAAATGTCGATGATGACCTACAATTAGCATTGGTGATTAACAACTATAATTTAAAAGATTCAATGATAAATAAATTATAATATATTTAGTATAGTGGATACACATTAGAACGATAATAACAATTACGGGGCTCACATCGGCGACTCTCCAAGAGGTGGGGCTTTAAGCGTGTGTAAAGTGACGTAGTAGGTCAAAGGGCTGTGAACCTTATACCTGAAAGATACTAGTATTAAAATCTAAAAATAAAAAGACTATATAATAGTTATATTAGAGCATCTAATAAATAAATAAATTATAATATATATATATTCAATATTTGACAGAATAATAATTAGAATAATGTAAATATTTAATATTTCTTTATAATATAAAATAATAAATAATAAAATATTATACATTATTTAATTATTTAGTAATCTAAATAATAAAGTGATTATATATAAAGTTGATTAATATATATTAATTAATAATCATATATTTCATTAATAATAAATTAGTAATATAATAATTGATAAATTTTTTAGAATATAGAATTAAAGATCTAATACATGGAAAATAATCTATAATAATACAAAAAAATAATCTATTAAATTAATAAAATAAAAATTGATATAATAAAAAACAATACTACTAATTTTAGAAAATAAAATAACTATAATAAACTAACATAAGAATTTAAATGAAATTGAATCATTTCAACTAATACTACAAGTATTGGAGAATAAATCGACATTATATATATAATTAAAATATATTTATTGATAATAATAGTTTAAACATTTCTGTAAACACAAAATCACCTTAGTTATGACTAAACGTGTTGAGCAAAGATACTTTATCAAGTTTTGTCAGCAGCTTGTGAAGTAATATATTGTTTATAATTTTAGTTGACTATGTCGACAGTTTTTTCATGCTTAATATATGGTATTGTCAATTGCACCTCTAGTATTATTAATATTTTATATAATATATCTGACATAAGGTTTGTATTAGTTTTTAGTATATAAATATTACGTTAGGTGTTTTATTATGTTATGATCTGTATGATAAGATAGGTTATATTTTATGATGTATTGTAACGTGGATTTATTTATGTACATGTCACATTTATTTATAGTATAGAAATGAATTGTAATTTAATTATATATTTGATATTAGCAAGACATACTAATCTATTATATAGAATGTATATAGTATATTATATATTATAAGTTATCAAATATATACATGTAATAAATTATTATTGATTTAAGTTATATATAGTGATATACTTTGTTTATACGTAATTTTCTGCTAAGAATTATGACTGCTTAGTATGATCTAGATGATTATATGTTTCGAAAGGGAGTGGATAGGTTGAGTTTTGTATGTAGTATTATATGTAGGGGTAGGTTGTAGAACTATATAATAGGTTTACTTTATAAAATGTTAATGTCTTATATACGTAGTTCAGAGTGTTTATTATGTAAATAAATATTTATCGATACCATAGAAATTAATTACAAAGGTAACATTTGTTATCTTTTGTATTTATGACTTATTATATAATTAATTTTCTGATACGTCTCTTCTCTTGTGTAATATTTCTTTATGATCCAGTGTGAATTATTGTTGTATTTCTTCTTGTTTGCTAAGTCTCATCTCTTGTACTTAGTTTCGTACGATCTATTATCGTGTTATCATCTGTGCTGCTATCGATTATATCTTAATTCAGAAACGTTGGGTTTAGGTTAAATAATGTTTTGACTTGTGGGTCTAATTAGTATTTAATAATCTCCATTTAGATATAAAGGGAAATATGTCTATATAACTAATATTGTCATTAATAATTTAGTGTTATAGGCTTGGATGAAAAATATTAATCTTTATGTAACAGTATGGGTTATCCTAAGCAGAAAAGTTCATATGAACATTGATTTCTTCCCGAACAGTCTCGGATATATGAGAAGAGAGTGTATATGTTGCATGATTTTGTAATTTAATATGCTTTAATGCTGTAGTATTTGGTTATGTTTGTAAGCGTGAGAATAATTTTGAGTTTATGTTATTGTATACTTTAGTCATATATTTTTATTTGATTTATAGTAGGTTAGAAATTGTGAAATTAGTTTAGAAGATTAATTCATTAATACGTGAGTTATTATAGTAGGTATTTTAGTTCCTAGTGTATTATTATAACTTTTAAGATACAGATATATTAGAATAAGTATATGGAACAGAATATGATGTGAAAACTTTGTTTAATTATATATTATAGCATAAGATGGGAGAAGGAATTTTAATATTAGTATATAATTAGTTTAATGAGTTAATTTAGATTAATAATTTATGTATATTTTTATCACTTCTTTTACCTATAAATATAATAAGAAAATTAGAACTGAAAAATATATGATAAATCATTTTTTATCTTAAAAAGAGTTCGAATAAGAGACCTGTTTTACGCTACTCTTCTAGTATTTTCAAATTATTTATCACATCTTAGTTTGATTAGTTAATATTTAAGAAATATTTATTTAAAAATTTGGTCTGTTTAATACTGGTATTAATATTTGATATAGTGACAAATGCCTGATATATATTTGGTTATGTATATATACATTATATACTTAGTTCAGGTTATGATTATATTTTTATAGTTTTGATGATTAAATTATATATATTTATGTTATATCATATATATCTTAGCATAATATTCTAGTATAGTGTTTTTAGTAGAAATTTTGAACTGAAGATACATTTCCATATTTATTTATGTTACAAATAGATGAAAATTCCCATTGGAAACAGAAATAATTAATTAACAAGATTTGTTTTTCTTAGGTTGGTGTGGAGGGGAGTGAGGGGCGGGTGGTTTTGATTATACTGATTTTAACTGTAAATTATTAATCTCATTAGTCATTTATTAAATATATCAGTTAATCATTTTTCTTTTGCTCAAATGGAAAAATTCTTTGCACTGAAGTGCCTTTTACTTATGATATGACTTATTTTATGTGTTAATGGTGCTGTTAGTGGGATAATTTCGCTAATATTTTCATACTGTAGTATTCACTGGATATTCTAAGAAGATTGTTTTGATGTATTGTTTGAAAACATCGTCTTGAGTTGTCGGAGATACATAAGTAGAATAAAAGTTAGAAAAAAACTCAAAAACATTTATTACCAGACATTACATGTAAACTTCCTTACTCTATCAGGAAATTGTTGATAAGAATGGGGATTACTGGCAGAATCTACGGTCAAATGTTCTTATAGTCGATGCACAACTGCTTAAACTATCGAAATGGTTCGTTTCTGATTTAGTTACAGACATAACATATATCTAAATGATTTTTCGCATAGTTCTATATCCTTCTAGTTCCAATATGAGATAATGTACTATGACCTTAGATGACAGTCAAAAATAACTTAGGGGATTTAGTCTGGTGAAGTTTGAGATAAGAAATATGATATTGGTTGTGTAGTTGTAGAGCATCTTGATCCAGAATAGTCTCTCAGGCACGGAGGCTTTCTTATGAATGGATTTATAATATTTAGTATGATTATAATCTAATTTACCGAATAGAGATTACCACTGTAAAAATTAGATTTATACTAATAGATTATATCACCATTTTCGCGAATTTGTTAGAAACTACATAGAACAGTATATGCATTTGTTGTACGATATTGTGTATTTAGTTGTACTAAAATGCCGTAATTTGATATGTTCGCGTGTGTATGAGTTTCATGTAAAGTTGCGTATATCCGTTTAATATCTGATTAGAGTCTTTACGTGGTAAACTACAGGTTATAGGGAGAGACAATTCGAACTATTACGTAGTTCAATAGGTTTAAGTCTTGAAGATAGTTATGGATATGTATGAAACATTGAGTTTCTTTTACAGGTATCCATATAATATAGAGACTGTGCTGCACGAAATAGTTTTAGTGTTTTGAGAATTCATTTATTGATTTCATGATATTAGTTATATTGTACGTTTCTGTGTAAGTAGAAAATTACGTCATATAGCAGATTCATACAGCTGTAGAGAGATTATTAAGCTCAGTGATTGAATCGTTAGGAATATATTTGTACAGATCTCGATGATTAGCATTGGTATGGTAAGTTCGAAGTACGAGGTGAAGTAAATCAGCACTGAATAACGCTTTTGGTGCTTCATATAGATTGAATGATGTTATGTATGCATACAATAATGAATACTACAGAGATATATGTGTTGCGAATATAAGATAACAACTAGTATACATATATAATCTTATAATTTATTTCTCAATATAGCATAGATAGTAGAGGAATGTATGTTATCGAAATCGGGTTGCAAATGTATATAGAGCGAGAATACGAGTGTGGGTGATGAGAGTCCTTGGACTTTTTGGGGTTCCTAGGTTCTCTTGCAATAGATTTTTATAGTATGCCTGTTTGTTATATTATGAGGAGTAGGGAGAGTAGATGAATAAGGGGAGTTGAAGTAGTGGAGAGATAGGGTGAGGTTTTGTAAGCGAATATTCTTGGTTTTTTATAATTAGTCTTAGATTTATAAAGAGCATAAACTTTGTATATCGAAGGCAGTTGGTCTTCTCAAAGTGGAGTTTATTTGCGTATGCGCGGAGGGAGTTTTAACAAAATGGTGATGCCAAAGAAGTTGGCGATTCACGATTTGCTGAGTTTTGATCGTGTTCATGTCGAGGAATGAGGTATCCTTCATTTGTTGCGTTTGCTCTCTCTCTCATCTCACTTAGACTGCTGTATATTTTTTTATTATTAGTATGCTTAATACATTATATTTATTAAGTTATCATTATAATTATTACATTACATTAACTTAGAAAAGCAGGTGTGCACAAATTATAACTATTATTATTTTATATTGTTATATATTTTATTATTATTTTCACGAAAAGTTTTTAAAATGAATTTTAAATTACAGTAATATACAATTGAATTACATATAATTTATCTTTAACAATTTCAATATATCAGTGTGCAAAAAAACAATTAAAAATTTCTATCATAGTTTTATTAAATACTATAAAATTTTCAAATCACGTCTGGAGCGGTTTTCTGGAGTGAATATTTTTATCTCTCAATTTCGTTCAGCTGGATATATATCAGATTAGCTTGTAAAAGAGTACAATGAGATGCCAATTATCCATGGACCATTTCTAGTACCAACTAATAATATATTAAATTAGTCTGCATCTAAGCCTTTTCGTTAATTTATTATTTTTCTATTTATATATAGTTATATATTAAAACAATTTCAATATATATGAATTGTAATATATTTACTCACATATGTATGATAGTGATATGTTTAACTCTTTCGTGATGAGTTTATAACTTATTATGGGGTATATGAAGTAATATCTGATTATAATAATTCATATATCTTATATATCTTCTATATAGGTAATATATTTTACTTTGCCATATTAGTAAATTAGATTTCTTAAACATATTTACTATATTGTTTTTAGTTTTTATAGATATGTAATGAATATGTTTTATATTTAAAAACTAAATAAGTGACTAAATAGATATAAAATTTTATTTTATTATTTATACATTTGACGTGCAATTATATTATAATATTTAACAAAGATTAATTTAAATACTCTTAATTTAATGTTTATATTTAACAAAATTTATGTTGATAAAATACATTTTAAAGATACATTAGATGTTAAGAAATAATATCTTTGGCTTATACAATATGTATACATTTGAAGTTGTCAAAATACTTAAAGTACGATGTGCTAAATTATCATATAAATTAGTTGCGAATATATGCAAAAATACGATGATTGCCATTTGAGTATTATAGGGGTTCCCCTTTTTTGGGGGTATCATAAAAAATCATTTAATTTTCTTAATATTTTATATTGATTATTCTTCATCGAAATGTGAAAGTTTTATTACCATTGTTATTGGTTTACTAATATAAATATATCTCTTTTTTTAACATTTTATAACTGAACATATATATTTGGAGGAAATAATATTTATATTTGTTGTTTTATATATATATATATATAAGTTATCAGTTAAGAAATTCAAAGTAATAAGAGTGATGTAACTTAATTAGTCGTTATTTTTGGGCCAATGATTAAAACGTATAAATAAGCCATACTAATATAATTTTGGATATAATGATATGTAATTCCCTATAGACGTTACGGGTGTGACTATATGTCATATATATTAAAATTTTGAAATATTGGCAATATTGATGATAAGTATAATTATTAATAATAAACATTTACATAAATATAAGAGTAGAATTAATAAAAAGAGGAAAATTAATAAAATGATTTTATCTCATTAATATTTGCATATAATGTGTTGTGCATCTGAATAAATTAAGCTCTTTAGAAAGTAATATGAATGTGAAAATGATATTTCAATTGAGATAAATATATAATGTAATAATATTCTCCGAAAACGATCTCGCAAGAATAAAATAGTTAGCGCGCTCATCATTTGTAACGAATGATTTAAACAATTAAAATTAGAATTCTAAAAACGATTTTGCGATTATAATTTTTGTTTTTATTGGACGTATTTATTAAAGAGATTTTGAGTCAATCGTTAATTCTATAAATATAAATTAGACGAATTTCTTTCTCAGTACTTCGAATTTTTTTAACAATTGAGTATATATATTATAATGATATGTATTTACATTAATATATTATATTATACTCACTCAATTTCTACTTTTTTGTTAACAGTCCTAGTTTACTTGTAAACTATATTTTCTATCCATTTCCTAAATAATATATAAGTAGAAAATAAGAGGGTTTAATTAAATGAGCTACATAATATAGTGAGTTGTCATATACGCAAAATTAACTTTTTTGAAATATTATATATAATTAGTTTTAACGTGTAAATGTAGTGTTGTAGTGATGTTAGACTCGATCTTGCTTAGAAGTATATACATTATATAGATCTCTTCACTACTGATGAATCTCATGAGCTGTGGGCGCGTGAAGTCTCGTTCGATTTCTTTTCGAGCATCTTTGTGCCGTGTAAGCTCATGAGTGATGTAATAGGTGACGTATCGATGTTTGGACAATTGTTCGCTTTTGGCATAAGAGTAAGTAGTGGTGTATGGACTTTCAAGGTAGGAAAGATATTTTTAAATTGTACTGTTATATTGATATAAGATTAATTCATATCATTTGGTAGAGTTATCAAATTATAACAATGTCTGATTCATATATTTATTCTAAATATAATAATAGTATTAGGTTATATATATGATTTGGACTATGTTCTATAGTATGTAGAGATAATATATGTATATTATATACTTTTTGAATATTAAATATAACTATAATAAATATGTAAATATACCATTAAATATTTCTTTAAAGTACTGTGAAGTGGAAACATTCAGAGACTGACATTATTATATACACACTAATGAATCCAAAAAAAGAAGGATGTGGATGCGTATTTTTTTTGAAAGCGTTAGTTTTTAAAATATAGGCATGACTAGGGAGTAACGCAATACTCTATGATATACCGCGTGATAATTACTTTCCATTTATGTAAATGTGTGATGTCAAATCTTTCATATATTTGCGATTCTATGATATTTACCAACTTTGAATTTATACCGACAGGTTCTCTATAAATTATATGTAATAGCCATGATCTATCACTATCATATATTGGCAAGGTCTATCTTATAAGGACACACTCTTATCTACTCTCATCAAGTTTTCTGGTAGTAACTTACCTCACGTATATTGATTTCTGAAGGGGGGTTAGCTGGATACAACTCTGTTTTCTTGACCTGAGAATACAAAGTTTCTAAACAAAGTGAATGTTACAAAATGAAGCCTGTTATAGCTGGAGAGTGCAGACAGCTTCTTTGAAAATTAAAATAAAAAGTAACGGATGGGTGGCAAGAGAAGTTTGATATGTTAGTGTATCCTGCATGAAAAAAAAAGTTGTTTGGTCAACATTGTAGATTGCCATTAAAATGGACTTGTGCGATAAATTAAATTCTCCACTATTATTATTGTGAAATCAGATCCTCATGTTTGCTTATATAAAAGATATGACGGTAAACTTTCATTCGTTCAAAGCAGATATAAGGTTATAATTTGACAAGTTCACGATAGGCTTATAGTAAAGATAATTAAAATTCATTAATAAAGCTTCATGACTATCAAATTAAAGGGTAGTGAGCATTTAATTTGCATTGGCGTTTCTTGTTTTCCTCATGGATCATAGGAATCAAGTAGTTCAATATCACAGTTTAAGAGTAGCTGTGACATACAGAATTTTTGATTAGACCCACTACAAGGGATGCGCGGTGTTATAAGGTTTTGGGAGCCATCTGCTTTGGTATTGTAAATGCAAAAAGCAAAATTTTTACGTTATGCGAAACAACGAGAATGAATAATAGTTTTCTGTTAAGTATAAAACCAAAACTGCCTTCTTCGCTATTCACACAAAAAAATAACCGATCTTAGAAAATTAGGATCTCACAATACGCGGTTGGCAATTAATAACGTTCCGTTTGAGGGATTGTATCTGAGATTTAACTAATAAGTTACTGTCTCGGGTGGTGTGCACGCGAAAAATTTATTTTTCAGTTTTATTAAACATGAAACGTCAACATTGTTGTCCAACTAATTGTTTTATGTATTAAGGAAAATTGTATACTCAAGAAATATATTTAAATAACAAAAATAAATAAAAACTTATTAAGGAAGATTGAACGGCGAATCACTATAAACCTTTACAAGGATTGCCGATAAATACAAAAGTAAATATGGGTAATAGATTGCTAATAAATGAACGGCTTGCAGCTTCAATTATATTTCTTTTGTGACGTTTATAAAAGAAAAACGATGATTACTTTTAAATTATGCAAAGATAGACAAGGCTAAAACTGACAAATGAAATATATTTATTTATCGCATGTAGCGTACATATGAAGAACATCCAGCAAATCAGATAGGCTTATCGTATCAAATATCAGGCTTAAAAACCTGTAACACTTATCCCTTTCTCACGACCTAATTATCAACTATCCTATCTCACCATTCTTATTCTTTCCTCTGTTCTTCTGTTTTGACCTGTTCCGTCATAAATAACTATTTTCTCTACCACGTCCGGGGGAGTCCCACACTTTACCAACTCCTCATAAACTCTTTGCCCGGTTTTCTGCTCTTCGCCATCTTATTTTGGCAATGCCATTCTGGCAACTACTCGACTTTTATCCTACAACTAAGCACGCCGGCTCCGCCATGCGGTGTGATATGTCACACTTCGACACTCTAGACTCCATATTCACCACGAATCCTTTCTCACGACTTCTCTTCATTTAAGTTTTTTTTTTGGGGCACCCCCTCTGGGGGTCTTGTCCACCCTAGCCAAGCTTAATTATACGACATATGTGTAATTTGTACATATACATATGTTTCAAAGCGAGTCACTATAGTTTATATTTTCAAATCTACTACATACATCGAGACCGAGCTCGGTGTGGTTCGGGCTCGACTTCACGGGAAACACAGAGAGCCAATTATCTCGTACTATCCTCTCGCTTACCAATCTCCATTTCACACCCTTTCCGTTCATCTTTTCTTTGTGTCAAGGGATTCTAACCTTCGTTGTGCCGTGTAAGGATAAGATCAGCACCTAGCGCGCTGGCACATCATTTTGGCAAGGACATTAGTCTTAATCGGGTTATATATTCTGGCTAACAACACACGGTGGTGTTCTACCGGTTAGGATCTCAGTTGTGCGGTTGCCATAATCTGTGATACAAATCTTTCTTGTCTTTAAAAAAGGGTAAGCGGCTTTACAAATTTTTCCGTGTGAAAAAACATCAATTTAAATTATGTTATCTATATTTATTTCTACATTCTCATGAAATATTATTGATATAAATATATAGAATATTATCTCTCTTTATCTCTAAAAAGTCAAGTAAAAAATATAATCGTTGTATATTCAGTGATAACAGAATAATGTGCGTATTCTTGCTTAACAATTAAATACAAATTTAAGGAAGATGATAGAGCGACAGGAGAGGGAGAGAGAAAGGACAGGCGTAACGTCGAATACTCAACCTCGTAACGCCATTCTATAATGTTCAACCTCCTTGTGGATGAGCTAGTCACTGGGGTAGCTGTATCATGATTTTACTCTACACTTTAAAAAAAATGAACACCCACGGAATCTAAGCAATAAATTATAAGTTCAATATGGAAAAAGCCCTAAAGGGCGGTCCGACAACAAAATTTTATTATTTATTTCCAAGAAGTAAATCAATAAAATTATTTAACCTTTGACTTAACCGCTCTGCTCACACACATTCTTATTTATATATATTAAATTGAGGTATAAAAAAATATTAATAATTAATAAAATATTATTAATTTTTTGTTAGTAGCTACCTGTATTTTACTAGTTTGAGTAAAAAGGCATATAATAAGACCTTAATAAATATAATAATATCATTTAATAATTAATAAACTTTTAATATATAAATATATGATATAATTTTATACTAGGCTCTTATAAAGTACTTTTTCTTTCTTATTAAACATTTTATAAATTCTTTATATATTCACAAAAATATAATATATTATACTAAAATTTTATTAGATATAATAATTATATCTATAAGTTACTCTGACTTTTGGTATGTA
Organism: Trachelipus rathkii; assembly: GCA_015478945.1. Lineage (NCBI taxonomy): Eukaryota > Metazoa > Arthropoda > Malacostraca > Isopoda > Trachelipodidae > Trachelipus > Trachelipus rathkii. The sequence continues at coordinate 30,745 of JABUQX010117151.1, forward strand.
CTCTTCTTTCTCTAATTTTCTACTCTTACTCACTATTCGATCTTTCTATATCAGATTTGTTCACATTATTATTGGCGGTATCATTTAATCATAATTGTTGTCAGTAATAAATCTTTACTAAATTTCTTATATTTAAAAGATCATTTGATATATTTATTAATCTACTTCTAATCGTTTAATATCTACATATTAAAACTGTTAGTTCTGTATAGTAACTCTCTTTACTTATCTATTAATAATATATAGCTCTTAAACAAATTATAGGTATAAAAAATATCTAAAATAATTTATTAATATAGTGTTTATCATTTATTGCTATTTCTCATACATGCTCAAATATTTTTATTATATATAGTATTCATCTATGAATTATGACTAAATACTTCACTTAATATAATTTCTTTTATTATCTAACTCTTAAGTGCACCGGCAGGATCGTAGCACGGCAAGGCAGGTCCAGATCCAGGTAGACAAGGAGCACGGGCGCCGCCAATGCTTTATATGGTCTTAACACTACACACCTAGCCGCGAGGCAACGTTCGCGCACGCCGCACGCGTCCTGGGGTCACATCCCATTTTCTCACTCTGTTCTTGCCTGTCGCTCCTATGCGAACTTTTTTCCACTTTCGTCAAGACTAACGTTTCTTGTGCCTAACGATAATGTTTTTTTTTCAGAACTGTGAACTAGTCTACTCTCTTGTTCTTCGCTCTTTTTCCATGCATCTTCCATTGTTAGCTTTTTTGATCTCCCGTATTGTACCTGCGGTAATTTAACCACTCATTGACTTGGCTTCCCCTGACTGCCACTTCCTTTTCTTATTTGCCCATAATTCCTATCAACTTTGTGTTCGCTTCAGTCATTGTTAGGCCAGACGCACCACCCCAGCAACCCGACTTTCTTGAGTCTGCGCCCTCATCTGACACACCAACATTTTTTCCACGAACACTAGTGGACTATCAAATAATATGCCATGCAACACGTATTTCTCATTATAATCACTTCTTAGCTGAGCTCCTTATGGTTGTGTGTGTTAATGATAGTATGAGAACTAAACTGCGGGATCGTAATCTTTCTTTACATTACAGATTCCACAGTCACTTTTGCATCTTCAACTGTGCTAGTATCTAATATTTTAAATATACCTTTTTTTATTTATTATCTCTTAAATTTTTCCATTGTCTAAGGATAACAGATTCTTCATATTACATATTTGACTGACCTTTTAGTTAATTGATTATTCTCTAATATCGTTTATTATTTCTTTTATTATTACTTATTATTTCTTTCTTCACTTATATTAAATTTTTTTTTATTATTCTTCTCTTTCAATTAATACATATTATTAATTATTTCTATTTCTTATTAATTAATTCATTTTCATTACTTTTATTTATCTCTTCCTTTATTGGTTTTTTTATTAATTTTACAACTTCATTTATTCTTACATTTCTTCTTCTTCTTCATATTTTTAATTATTACTTTTTACATTTTCTTTTTTTACTGATACAAATTATTTATTAAGAGGAAGTGATAATTATTATTACATGTGTCATTCTCACCCGCAAAGGTTTTTCCGAGTACTATGTTGCGGCAGTTCTGCTTCAATGATTTTTCTCCTCACACTCTATTGCTGCTTTATAACCAAGAGTCTTGTTTGTTCCCCGGTACAAACATGATATTATGGTCTACGATTTTGAGACCTGCTGGTGCTTCTACTACTGGCTATACTTGTGACATTGTAGATTCTTTGAATCAATTCATTCTTTTGCTTACCTTCTCGCAGTCTGTTTTGCTGCATTTCTACTCAATATTTTAAGTCTGTATAACGTTAGAAGCACAAGCCTGTTTCTTTCCATTTTGAATCACTTTCTATTCTCTTTGAGGCGTTCTTAGACGAAGTTTCTCACCTGATGTCTATTTATTTTTATGTCTACTCTTACATCCCAGCCTTAAATTGTTTGCCTTACAATCATATACACATTCTAACTCGCTATAACCAGTACGGTGGACTTCATTTTCGTGTTTGTTTACCCAACACTTTATATTACAATTAAACAAGTATACGAACGTCATGCAATCGGTTGATATCTCGAAACTTTAAGTGTAGGTTGCTGGCCTTCCCCACAATATTATCTTATCATATTATAAATATTATTTATCTCTTTTCACCTCACCCCACCGACTTGAAAGTCATAAAACGCGAGAGAATATATATTCTGTCTATCTAGTCTATTAAGTAGGCCAATCGCGCCCTCTGTCCTTGAGTCGCCCAGAGGACTATAGTAGCCCTTGTTTATACCTACAAAAGCGCCTTTGGTGCGACACTTTCTCTTAACGATCATGGTACATTGCACACACAGATCTTCGTCTTGGAGTTAGCCTCACCGCACCTAGCAGATAGGGACTATTTGCACGTAGCTCCTCTTCAACGGACGGCGGTCTGCTTATTGCCGTTTGAGAATAGGTTTTTGGCTACTCTGTTAACTGCTACGTCTTGCCGTCGCTGGCAGAGAGCGCTGGAAGGGTGGCCACCGCGTTCATTATGGCCCTCGTTCTCTTTTGAGTAAGTGGCCTTGGTCACCTCTACATATGTGCTCAGCGTGATGTCCCGGCCCGTTGTAACGCTGCGGTCCTGTGTTATGAGCCCCTTATCTGACACCTTCGACACATTTTACTCACACGATCCCCCTCCTTTTTTGGGGGACGCTCACTAATACTCCTATATGTTTATATTTACCTCATTCCTAATATATATATTAATTAAATATAATTACTACATATATATATAACTAATGAAGATCTTTATAAATATATATCATTATTATATATATAAAATTCATTATATATCACTACTAAATAAATTATATATATTCTATACTTTAGTTGTGTTATAAATAATATTAAGTTCTTAATTTGAGAATATCATATTAAATAATTAGTCAAATAATATAAATCCTCAATCATCCTCCTTAGGAGAGCACATTCCATGATGTCATAATAGTCATGTAACCATACCCAAGGCTGTCATCCTCATCCTCACAGTACTTAAGGAGATATCAGACAGCGACAGTTTCAATATCTTTCTGATGCCTTTCCTCACGTCATATATTTAATACTGTCTATTCTACATCCTACATATACGCTGCACATATTTATGTTTCTCGACCGTTGTATGCGCGATCACTGTGCAATTGGATTTTTTATCTCCTAGTTCTGCACTGTTTGTGTGCACTAATTTTTCTTTTCTACCGATCATGCTCGTTTGTTTTTTTTCCTCTCCCCTCTTCATTTCTCACCCATGTGTATTGTCAAATTTTTTTGTTAAGACCAAAGGCACGTGTCAATCAATATTGTACGTCATTTCCTTAATTTTCTCTCTTTGTATTACTTTGTGATACATTTACCATTAATGCATAACTTTCATGACAACCGCTTTAACTAGCCTTACAGTCGATGATATTAACCAATGGTTCTTCAATCTTCTTCGTGACTAATTGCCCACCTTATCGTCTGTATTGCCTTCGCAGCATATTGGAACACTGGGCTTTGGACCCAATCTAATTCTTTTGTATTTCTTCTTTATCACTTTATTTATTTTGTTATCACTAGAATATTATTTCACTGTTTTACTCTTGCCTATTCATTAGAAATTTTCAATTTTCAAATGTAATTCCATAGTAGAAAAACATTGCGTTGCTATTCATAATCGGTCAGTATTTTTCTTTTCTAATTATTGCAAATTGTGTAGTCGTTTATACTATTAATATTTAATACAGGTAAGTGATATGAAATAAAATAGATTTTATTGTAAAAATGTTTAATATCTATAGAGGAGAAAGTATTTAGACTTGGTTTCATCGTTTCTTAAATTCTTACTGAAAATTCCTGTAATACATCTCTATAATTTATAAATATAATATCGTAATATAAATTGTATCATATTCTACTATTTTTCTCTTATATACGTCTTAATATTCTTATCTATTATCCTATTTATCTTTCTATTTAAAGTGTCTTCTATTATTAAAATTGAGAAGTTTTATATTTTCTTTTCTTCATCTATTATATCAATAGTAATGGCTTGCATTGATACAATATTCTATTGTTCTATTTTTTTATAATCATTCAACCGTACTTTCAATTTAATTTTATTATATTTATGTTCTGTTATTTTCGATTACTCAACTCATATTATTATTATTCTTCAATTCTATAAAAATACTACTATACAATATTATCTTATTATTCTCTTTAAAATCTCTTCTTAAATATGTGATTTATGGCACTCACTGTGCCTACGGCAGGTCGGCGTGGCTGCAATTAACACACGACTTAAATATTAAATTCTTTGTAAGTATTGCAACTCTAGCGAATAATTACCTTCCCATGCATTTCTTAAGCGCTGTTCCACACTAACAAACATATATTTCTTATTCATTAGTAATCAGTTACACCACAACTTTGTGTTTTTCCGCGCTTTCTGGTTCTTCTATTGATCCGATTACAATGGCTGAAAATAACGAGTAGATATTTACTTTTTTTTCACTCTCTTATTAGAAACTCTTGTTTTCAAAATACAGCAGTTGTTCCCTACAGTGTTTGATGATTGCATGGTCGTCGCGGGGGTGCTTCTATCTCTTCTCTCTTCTTCTTCTCTCTCATTTTCTCTCTTCTCTCTTCTATATCTATAATCATACAATATAAACTCTCATTCTCGTCATATACCAAACATATTCTTATAATTATTTCTTCGATAAATATTTCTCTATAAAATTAATATTCCACTGGTTCTTAATATTTTCTATTTCTATTTTCATAAAATATTGTCATGATATTCATTCTCTAATTCCCTCTCTGCCTACCTATAGCACCACACGGTTGCGGTCCGTTCGCGGTACCCCTTGCGCCCACGTCGTGCTCTCCCATGCCTTCTATTTATTCTCTCGTTCCCCCCGGGTTAGATTATTGTATGTCTAACTTTGGCCCGCGCGCTTAAGGGTGGTGAGTATACACTCGGCTCAACACCGAGAGGGGAGTGGTTGCAACTTACAACTTTGCCCAGATCGTACGGTTGGCATCATTTGTGTGTCATGTGTCAACTCCATTGAAATGGGAGGACCAGAGAAGTAAGTATTATTTTTCAACAGTTATCCGGTGTCGCCCCTGGGACAGGAGGAGACGTGCGCTCTGGGGTGGGTAAAGCTTGGGGAGTTAGTCATATTTGTTCAATATCAACTTTTGTATCCATTCATTTACGTTGTTATTGTGTCCCGTAGCTTCGACTATGAGTGTTTATCAGCTTAGCAGTTGGTTCTCGACGTACTACAAGCGGGGGGGGCCCACGATACAGCGCCTCATGCCTGACGGTGTGGACGAGGCTGGGGGTTGCGTCTGATTGCGCCTCAGTTGTCACCCCCCTGTGCTGGCGTCTGTTGCGGTCTGGTATACCTTTCTGCGTTTGTAAACTTGTTCTACAAGGTCACAATTCATGTTTCTCTACTCCGGTGTCGGCGTGCTCGATCTTGTACGTTGTTCATGGTGTTTTTGGTTGCATCGCTTCAAGGCTAGACGAAATGACCGAGACGCCACGCCCAGCGCTGGCAGACGTAGGCGGCTGCTGAGGAGGCCACGACTGAGTAAACTGCGCGGGGATGCGTTTGGTCTTATAAGTCTCCGTTGCTGGCGCGGGTGGAGTGTTGAGTATCATAGTCATATGTCGTTTAGCTCCGCCTGAGCACATATCTATATTTCCCTTCGTTTCTTACTTATCTTCCCACGTCCTCATCTTTAATTGTTTTGCTCTTTTTTTTTTATGCGTTTAAATTTTTCCTTCTCTTTGTATTTTCTTTACCTTTTGTTCGTCTCCATTTACTTTTTTATGTTTGCACTTTTTCTTTTTTAATTTCTTTTTTACACTTTTGTTTTATTTGCCACACCACATTAATTGTTTTTTAACCCTGCACAATTAATGACTTTTCTGTATTTGCTGAGTCATTATTTTGCGTTTTTCTCACACCTGACGCATAACTAGTTCGATGCTAAACAAACACTCACTTTTCGCTCCCTCCTACAATACGTGACTTTCTATGCTTTTACTATTACTATGCAATTGCTGCTCCTCTGACTTCAGTCTATTTTTTGATCTAGCGCCCAACTTTCATCTTTTTTGTTGGTTATGTATCCTTTGTGTTTTTTTTGGGCCTGTCACTTACACGCGTGGTCCCATTTTTTCCACGTGGGAACAACCTTGTTTAGTATGACTCATACCTTTCGCAGTGCAAAACACAACTTTTAACTATTAGATTTGACACATCCTTCAGTTTATATGTTTTCAGGCCGCATACTCACGAAATGACACTATAGCTCTTTACCTTTCTGTTGCCGAACAACGCCGCATGTTTTGTCATGCACTGTATTTTTTCTTCTTTTTCTTTCCGCTTAATGTTGCAGTAACACTTTCTTAATCACTCAATCGCTTTATCCGCTGCACGTTTCCTCCTGTTATATCTGATTTTATAGTAGACGTTTGCCACATGCTAGTAATTTACCATCGCTAGTGGCTTCCCGCCTTTTTTACTTGCGAGCAAGCTTGTTTTTCTGCCTTCTATGCTTTCCGCTTTTCGTGTGGTTAGATATGGAGGGTTTAAAAATTGAGTTATTTTCGTTCACAGTGTGTTTTCTGCTGTGTCCCGCGCATTTTCAAACTACCTTTACTAATATACAGGGTGCTGTGTGGTTTTAGTTTCGGGTTGCACGAACCTAGTTGTCCATTTCCGTGTCGCCTCTCAGTCCCAATAATTCGTGGCATCAGTAATACAACCACATTGAATGTTGTTGTTTTTGCTCAACCTTCCCGTGGGCCGTCCTCATTTGCGGCCTTCGGGTGTACTGGCTCTCACTCATCATGATTTGACCCCACTTCTTTGGACCCCATGGGGACGTTGGAGATGTAATCTGCTTTGCTTAACACGGCCTACAATACTTTCAACCTTTGTCGTGACACACGCTATATTAATTCTAATTCATTGGATACCCTCACCCTTGACAGCGAATGTGCTGGTTTCCTTTATTTAAACACTATGTAGGGTGGCTCACCTTTTTCCGCATCTCCTCGGCCTCACAATTCCTTTTTGTCATACAACCTGCTTGTAATGTGACACCATGAGTCTGCTTTCGTTCAGTTCAGTACAGGGTCCGGGAACCTCTTGTCCAGTTGGAAGCCTAAATGCAAAAAATTCTGATGTGCCATGTACAGCGGTGGACAGAGACCTCCCGTATTTTGGCGGGTCCGTTTTTTAGCAAGGCGTGCTGCAGCTTTGGTTGGCTTTTCTTATTAGTTTAATAATTCATTTCGCTATCTCAATTCTTTTATTTGTGGCATTTTGGGCGAGAACTCCGCTGTCATTCATCCATGCTGCCTTGTGCATTATCATTCTATTCTATAATCTCAATTAAATTCTCTCTTATCTTAGGTTATATATCTTTTTATATTATATTAATAATCTCCATACTAAAATCTTCATCTCTTAATCTTATTTCATACTTTCGCCCACCATCATCTATATTTACTTTAATGGTTTTTCTAAATTAAATACAAATTCTTCTCATTTAATCACTCATTTGTTTATATGCCATACTCTTACATGACTACATTCCAGTTTTTACTTCAAATCACTTCTTTCATAGTAGGCATTATTTTTATCATTTACTTATATTCCTTCAACACATTTTTCTTGTCTCTATTTTTACCCTTAATTTTTTATAACAAACATGTTATTCTTCTTATATGCTAAATCTACGTTCAATATAAAGTATATTACGTCTTTCTTTATTATTCTCTTTTTTTCTACTTATTATTAAATAATATTCAAACAATTTATATGGGTTAAATCTATCTATCTTTTTCAATCCATATTTACATACGTAAAATTTATTTTCTCTATTTATTTAATAAAATTGTCAGTATATCTATCTATATTTATTTTTAACCATGTCTCGTATTTTTTATCGTCTCTCCTCTCAATGACTGTCACATTCCACTCCAAGTTTTCTTCTACTCATAGCCCTCTTTCAGTATTACGTCAAACTCCCAGGGCCTCAATATGGGCCAGTTATTACCGCTGGGCGCCTATTCGCATCGCAGCGCATGTGTTACCTCCTCCACTGGTGCAGCACAGATCGTCTGAATGCATCTTTGGTGTTTGCTGAATTATCAACTGAATTGTCACATATTATCCCCTTTTAGCGCTACATCCCCTTGGTCACTGATGCAGCAACAAGAACTGTTAGAAACCCGTGATGGGATGATTCTCCTCGGGTGCGGCCATCTTAATAGGTTCGCCTGTCCTCCCGTGTAGTTCAACTTTACGTTTCAATTTTACACTCTCGAACGCCTTACCTCTAAAATTTCTAATGAAATTTTTCTAAATTCGGATTTTAGATACTCCTCCCCTTACTCCCTCCTCCCTTCCATTCTACGCTCCCCTTTGCGCCTTTGGGTAAAACTCAACATGTCTCCTCTTTCAATACAACAAAATCTCTTAAACACATTTGCTAATAATTATAAAAATCTGTTGAAGTGTACCATACCTTTTAGTTCACCTTACATATCTGGTATCCTTTTTTGGGATTCACCATCTCTCTCCTGTTTTACTACCATGACTAAAGGCCATCACACACACACTATTAACTAAGTCACCAGTATTACCATTAACTCATTGCTCCTGCTTCACCGGATAAAGTCCTTAATTTCCCCCACTGCCACCTACCATTCGACAATAAAGCTTCGACAGCATACCCTGTTAAGCATTCTCTCTCCACGTTCTTTCTACACATACCGTACTCCGTCAATATATAATTGCACACAACGTCCCTTCCTCACCTTTGTCACTAAGCATTCGTCTACAATTATTGTATCATTTTTTCTCAGGTTTATTTGCCAAGATTTTTAACCAGACCTTGATCTACATTTCTTCTACAGACAAGCATCTACAATCTTTGGTCACCGGTTTTTTTTTCCCTTTCCAGGTTATGGGCCCATAAAAACTGAAACAATTTTTATACACTACCAAACTCTACATTCTCCCATGGCGAAAATAATATCACCCCCACAGTTTATTTGCCTCGTTCTACCGCCACACTCTCTCACACACGGTTGAAAATGTATTCACACCACACACATCATTGCTCCCTAGTTCTTTTCTCCAACTACACTCTAAAGTAGTCGAAATGGAGAGTCAGAGATATCTCTGTCTATTTCTTTCCCGTCAAGTAAATAGGTTCCTCACGTTTCTCTCCGCCTGCTTTTTTCCTAGGTTGCCCATCCTATCTCTTACTCTCTTATCACTGTCTCTTTTTTTTTCTTGCTTTTTCTCGTTAATAATTTGAATAGAGTTTCATCCTTTTCTCCCACCCACTCAATACTATTTTCTTTTTGTCTGCTCCATGCCTTTTTTGTCAACTAGTCGTTTTCACCATCTCGGCTCCCCTCTCCACTCACATATTATGTCTGCCTCTATGTCCCCTCGAGTCACACTCAAAGTCGCTTAATCTCTAATTGACAACACGCCTCCAGGCTCCTCATTTTCCACCATTTCTCTTTACCCCCAGTTACAAACTTCCACTTGACAATACCATCACGTACCTCATTTCCTTTTTATCCCCACCAACTTCCATCACTTTCTTTGTTTTTTCCTTTCAAAAATCAGGTCCTTCTTTTACAAGATCATTTTTTCATTTCACTCTATCTCCAATAATCTCTCCGACCCTGCACATTTATGTTTCTAGACGTAAATTTCCCAAAACTACACACTTTTACGAAATCACTTTTAATACTAAAGATTGCTCAGATCTCATGTCGCGTCCCTTTACCAGCTCCGTCTGCGCATCGTCTGTCCCACCCTTTTTTTTCCCTCTTTCTCATGGACATGTCGCTATGGCACTTACAATCCTTCACATGTAATATCAGATTAACACAATTATTTGAACATCTATTCTCACAGTCGTGCGGCGTCATAATACTTTTCAATCCACGAATTTTGCCCGTGCCCTTATTGATAGATTTCTGCTTCTTTGGCTTATGATTGAAACAATGCGTTACTCCATGTGCTCCTCTCTTCTTAAACACAAGATCCTTTTGGGATGACTCTGCTGTTCCTTTCGAAAAAAAATAACGCCGCCTTTCGCCTACGCCATTTCACACTTTATCTTGCACATCATATGTCTCCACGATTTACTCAGTTACATAAATAATGCACTGGGATCACAAAGCTTATGAATTTATTTTCTATCTAAATTAAACTGTTTTTTTTCACCACTTGAGGTGCATAGGGTCTGTCAATTTTAATCTATCAGCGAAGGCGTGCTTATCTACTTTAATCGCACATAGTCCTTTTATTTTACAGTTCCTGGCGCTCTCATACAATATTTGTTCAGCTTTTTTATATAACACATCTACAAAGCCAGTGGCATCCAGATTAGATTTTTTGAAAAACACCGATATAGCTCTCTAATTTATAGAAAAAAACTTTCAATTTTTCTTCACTGGGTTTCCCCCTTTTAAAATTAACACGGGCTAGTACTTCCTTTGCCTTAAATTCCTTCCCATTCCTCCATACATCTCAAGCAAATTTTAGACACCACCTCACATTCAAAACAGTTTACGATTTTCTCCATCCACTAAAAGGCTTTTTTTTGGCCTATTCAAATAACTATTATTGATCTCAACATTTTCTATCTGCTCCCTTCTTTCCCTCGCGTTGGCCCTAAAACTCTTCCGCTCCCGGCTCTTTCTTGCTCTCTTGGCCTATTATAAACTAATCTTGCCCTTCGTGAATGTTTGTTTCTTGCCTCTTAAAACACACAATTATCCGCGTATCATTTCAATTTTGTGGTTCAGACATTTCGTATAAAAGAGATACAACTTCATAGCCTAGTCTCCGCCTATATACTGTTACTTCACTTGAAACTGCCACATGTTCAAGAAGCCAGAAAGAGAGAAATTTACAATAATTCGTTCTTTAAGTTTCTTAAGGAGGTTGATTTACCTGTGCTCCAGCTCCTTGTCCTTTAACTGAAATTCTCGATACAATAACTTATTTTGTGCTTTGGTGGGAATCTACATTACTAAGCTCACTCTAAATACTTGCTCCCCATTAGTTTTTTTTGTGAAACACCCTGTTTTTTGGGTGTCTAATACATGCAAAATTTCTAACTTCTTAAAGGATCTGGACGTCTTCTATTCTTAAATCTTTTTTTCACATTTTACAAAATTTAAGTAACCTCTTAAAAGTGAACGCTATTTGGTTTTTTATCATCCTAAAATTTATGCAACCATTTGTCGTTCTCTAATTTAGGGTGGGCTTAGCTATTGCCACAATGTGAGTTTTTTTTTTTTACGGGATTTTAATGGTGTAAAATTATTTGGCAGTATTTTGGTGGAAAAAGTATTTCACATGTTGTTTGTTATTTCTCTCTATCATTTGGCAACCGAATATTTGGTGTTCATTAATTACATATATTAAGCAGAAATTAATTATTCAGTTCTACATTGTTTATTTTAAAATCAGTTTTATTTATTTTTATTTAGAGTTTGATTATTACCTTAATATATATTTTTCTGTTTCTTCATTATTGTTTTTATTTTTCTGATGTTAATTAATTATAGTTGTTTCCCAACCAGTGGGTTTGGGGATAAGAAATGTTTTTTACTGAAGCATGCGGGATATTCCAATTAATTTAAATTTTTATCCTTCTTTTTTACTTCCTTTGTTACGTTTTTCATTTATTGGTTGATAACTCTGTTTTTTATTTATAATTAATGTAACAGGTCAACATAACTAAAAAATTGTTATGATAACTTTCTACGGGTTCTACAAAACATTGCCTATTCGTCGTGGTCTCTGTTGCTTTTCCACGCTTCACTCCTCCCCTTTAAAAGGGATTGTTATCACATTACAATTTAGAACTCATCAGTTAAGTCTACTGTACGATTGCCCTTCCTCCATGTTACTGAGTGATTTTATGCAGTGGCGTGGTCGGTAAATGCGATGTAACCCGATATGTTATTAGAAAACATTGTTTTATATAGAATGCCATGAGTGTCTATGTTGATGAGATGGGCCTTTCCCGTGACTAAAACGATTTTGTTTATATGGTGCCATGCTGAAGGCTGTGTGTGGCTTTGTTCTGTGTCTTCTTTCATGAGGTACCCGACTGTAGTGTAGTTTCTATTTTTTGTAAGTGGGTCTTGCTCACGCCGAGTCTAATTTTTACGTGAAAAATAATGTGTTTTCATTTGAAATGGGCACTCTGATTGCAAGGGTAAGTTACCCTATTTACTTGCCATTCACTAACATCAGTAAGGCATTTTCTTGTTAGTAGTAATAGCCTGTTTTTGATACGGTTGTTGGTATGAATTATGTTTTCTTAATCAGATGTTTTTTAAGTGTTGTTATTTTTTTGTTGTTGCGTTATTATTAATATTTGTGTGATAGGGTATTTCGTTTTTATTTCTTCTTTTTATTTACATATTTGAATTATTATTTTATTTACCTCTTCCAAATCTGTAAGGTATATTCTTTTGTTTTTCCTATAAAGATCAATGCTCACCGATCAATAGATTTATTTTAATTTTTTTCTATTTCCATGTCTTCATTTTGATAAAACGCTTCTTGGGTGTTGCTATCTTTTCCTGATAAATAATAGATGTAGGCATGTTTTAACATTTTCATCTTTATAAAGTTTTAATACGGTACCTGCTTTGGCGTTGTTTTACTCTTTAAATGTTTGTCTTAGTTTTTTCTAACCTTCAATGTTGAAAAGGGATTTAGCAAAGGGAGTATTTGTTCTGTTAGATATTATTGTTCTTATGGAATATTTTAAATCAACATTTGATGTTCTCAGTTTTTTTTATAGCTCGTTTGCCCAGTTTTGCTGTGATTTCTACGTTTTTCTAGTGTTCTTTGATGTGATTATTATTGTTGAGCAATTTTTGATGTGTCGTTTCATCTCCATATCAATGTGCTGTTTTTTGTCATGGTTTGGATTATAGGATTTAAGTTTTTTTCCAGTTTATTTGTTGGGTGATGTATGTTGCGGGTCCCTTTCTTTGAGAAGGAAGTATTCTTCAAGAATTGAGATTACTCCTGTTAAGATGCAACTAAGTTATACCCATTCTTACCATACTCATTTCCTAAACTTCAAGTCCAGCATATCAGTTCAAGCTTTCGTATAACCTATTCTATGTCATTTCTTCTTGTACTGTTTTGTTTAATTCATAATGAGAAAAAGTATAAGTATCATTATGAGTGTTTTTTTTCCGATGCATGTGTGGGAGAACCAGAATCAAGGCCATATCAAAGGCCCCAATCTGTCTGTATTAAGAAAAGCGCCAGTTCGGGGTTCAGTGATATATTTGCATTAGTTGGCTAAGTTGCATTGAATTTTTTGACGGTTTTTTGTCTGTTTTTTTAAGTGCTTTAAAATTGTGACTTTGTTATTTATTTGTTATATTTACGATTTTTGTAATGTTTATCTAAAATATTTGTTTTTTGTATTTGAGTGTTTTTGGAGATGTGGCTAGTTTATCTCTTGTTAGTGCTGCCGTTAAATATTTTTGTCTGTCTATGGTTCTTATGTGTTTTTTAGGTGAAGTATTGTTGATATATGCTATATACGCTTCGCCTGCTATTTGGTATAGGCGGGGGCTTGTAGTTTGTCTGTTCTGTTAGTTATTTACTTAACATAATGATAGTATAAGTGGTGTTTGTGAAACTATTTTCTAAATATCTATGTTGGGACGTATCGTACTTAGATTTCCTCATACAAGTTTTTTTTCTTCGTTATGGTTCATAACAGTATGCATTCTAATATTTTTGTGTAGAACTCGCTTCTCCATTTTATAGATACATAATTTAATTGTCTGAATGGTTGCTGACGGTTATGAATTTTTGTTTTTATTACTTACATGTTTTGTATTCGTTTTTGTTTTGGTATTGCCCTTGATATAAGATGTACCATGTGTTTATCCGCTTTTATCAGGTACATAGCTACCATGTTAACGTTACTTTTGACCTATTAGTATTCGTGTAGTTTTTTTTAATGTTACAGTTTCTTTGTTGCAGAATCTAGTTTTGTATAGATATTTCGTTGTAGATATTGTAATTAGGTGCATGTCTGTTGCTTTATTTTTGTGTCTTTGTTAGTTTCTGTTTTGTTTGGTCGTGTAGCCTTAATGTTTTGTGTTTATATGTATTATCGTGTGCTTGATCAGTATCTGGCTAGTTGTTGTCGCGGAGGGAGGAGGGGAGGAATTGAGATTTCCTGATTTTAAGAGGTGTGTGTAGTGCTTGTTTGTTTCTTTTTCACTGTCCTTTTATGTACTATGGTTGATACCATCAATCTTTGTCAGAAATTTGATCCTTATTTTTTTGTCTTTATGTCATATCAAGAACTTTCAGTCATGTATTCGATTAATAAACTTTTTAGTGTGTAGGTTATCAGCCCGTTTTGTCTCGCATGTGTGTGGCTATCGTATTGATTATTAGGATTTGACTCTCATCGAAAAGTGCGAGACTTGTGCCTTGTTCTTTTTTCTTACTAAGCCCCCTAGTGTTCCACCATCCTCGCCTTTTTCTTCTTTTTTTTTCTTGTTTTGCTTTCGTGATTTCTTCTTTGGTTTTTCGGGGTTCGTCATCTTATCAGTATATAGATACATTGCATATGTTATTTATTTTTGCAATACTAATGGGTATATTTATTTTTGGGAACCGGTCGTGTCGCAGAATTTCATTCTGTGTTAGTTGATTAGTATCTTTTCGCCTATATTATTATTCTCTATTCCATTTCTCCCTTTCCCACTTATTTGTGCTTTATTTTCATGGGGATTGGGAGTCTGCATCTTTTCACGTCACTTCTACGGTCCTAAATCCGTATACTACTGGTCACATGCCTATCATAGGATTTTGATCTTTTCATTTATACAAAATTCTTTACTACTGACGTTGTGGTGCCTGTTCTGGCACGCAGGATACGGTAGCACTCTTACCTTTCTTGATATATGTGTGCTATTTATATCTTCTCTCGCTTATTTCTTTCTTTGGGGGCACGCACTTACGGTTCAGATGAAAGGTTAACCATCATACGTGTGCCGATGAGACTCTTTAGTGCTCGATTACGACTATCCTCCAAACGTGTGGTATCGTTATATCGTTCTCGCCCGTGCACGTAATTTCTTTCCCTCTGCTGGTCTCCCTGGTTGGGTTTCCGGGTCTTCTGCATACTTTCCTAGAACGATCACGGCAGTGCCTGATTTCTTATTTACCCATACACTAATTTATCATCTATATCACTCACAACGTGCACAATCGTCATCACTTCACTACTCTTATATATATCATATAGTTTCTATACGATTTTTTCTTCTACCCTAATCAATTCTATCTATAATTCCTATACTATTTATTTGTTTAAGTTTAATTATTTTTATATATTATATGTTTTCTTCTTGTTGTAAAATGATTATTTCTTGTTATTCTATTCTATTCTTATTTTCTTTTTAGGCTTTATACTTTTACTTTTTACTTTTGACCGTTTTTTACCACTTTCTTCTCACAAGCCCCATCTTCTTTGCTTGGGCCTTTACTTTCTCTCATCCGCTTTTTGTGGAAGTGTGGAATTATAAGCCGCGGGATTAGCAACGTATCTCATGGTCTATACTATTCTTGTGGTTTGCGCACTTGCTCGTTGCACCGTGTATTTTTTTATCTCTCTACACTTCAGTTTCTCTTAGAGGTACTACTCAAATACTATTTCATCTTTATAAGGACCAATTCCTTTATAAATATTCAAAATTAAATTTGGTAAAGCTACATCATCTTTATATTATTATTCGTCTTTAATTTTTAGCTTTTGGTACTTACTTCTCCTTTTTATAAAATATTTCTCAAACAAGTTTACTTTCTTATTAAATTGAAAATTTTTCTTTCCTAACAACTTTTCATTTACCTTAGTTTTTTCCTTATTACTTACAAATAATCCCTAAATTCTTCTCTATATATTCTTTTTATCTAGTCTCATAAGTTGCTTGTTATTGGCTTGCTGTGTCAAAATACATCATGTTTAATTACATACTCTACTTTCTTTTATTAATAACAATTAAATTATAATATATCATATATTATTTATATCATCTATTATTTCTTTTTATATTATAATTTCTGGTTATGGGTGGTTGTGCTCAGAGTATGTATGCGCGTTGTGAGATGTGGTGTATGGTGGTGGAGTGTTGGGTTTTATTTTAGGGTAGTGCAGGTTGTTTTATGTCCTTTGATTTAATTCTCTTGTGACTAGTATGAGGTTATGACTGATTTTTCAAGGGTGGTGGTGGCGAGTTATGCTCAGGAGTGTGGGCGATGGAGGGTGCTAGATCCTTCGTACAAGAACTTTGTTTTGTGTGGTGGTTGCACGTGTTTGATGTGGTAATTGGTGGAGACTTTGAGAGTCTGTTACACGGTTTATTATGAGTAGCGTTTACTGCGGTCTGGACTGTTTGCAGTGGGAGATCGGTAATTTTCGAGGTTTCATTTGGTTTTGTTAGACTTGTGACAGTCGCCTGGACAGTTGATTATATTGGTCTTACCTAGTGGCAGCCATTGCAGTGTGTAGGAGTTGTGATGGCCGGATGGTGATGGTGGATTAGAGGTGTGTTTATGATAGTGGCGGCTCGGGTTTCACCTGGGTTACTTTGTTAATTGTTTAATGTTTTAGTGACTTCTGTTGTGGTTGTTAACTTTGTATTGCGGCTTTTGGGGGTGTTGGTGTGGGTTGTGTTGAGGATTAACGTACTTAGAGAGTTGTCATGGTGTCGAAGGGTGAGTGGAGCTCAGGTCGTTGGATGTTGTTGTGGGGTGGTTGTTGTGCGATATTCACGTGGTTATGTGTTGGGTCGGACTGGGAGCACGAGGCAGTGTGATGGGTCGGTACTCTGATGTGGTGCGCCGGACGGCGACGCTGTGTTAGGGTGAATGGGGGTTTTTTTTGGCGGGTATTTTTGGCCTGGGCAGGTGATGCGGACGATGTTAGTTGGGGTTCGTGCAGTCTGTGAGCTTAGGTGGATTTTCTGTGGCGCCTTTGGAACCTCTTCATGGCGGTCCCGTGGGTCTTTTCGTTGTATTTCTTTTTTTTGTTTTCGGGTGTCGGTTAAGGGAGCGCGGCTGGATTTTATTTTGTTTTTTTTTTTATTTTCTATTTTTTTCTATATTATTGTCATATTCTTTTTTGTGTACTAATATTTATTATATTATTTATTTTTTCCCTTCATTTTTTTTGTTCAATGTATTTATTACTTTTGTTATTTATTTATTGTGCTATTTATTGTTCAGTATTTCCAATTATTCTAATTCTTTGATACTATATTTCTCTCATTTCATATAAATTTGCATGTTAATAATAATCGATTCTTTTTATTTAATCTTTTTTTATCATATTTATTTTATGGAATTTCTTTGCAAATATTTAGAGGAGTTTTAATTACTTTTTTTAATTTTGACCTGCTGCAATACTTCTTCCATGACAATAATTTTTTCATAAGCTCTGTATAAAAAAATAATAAAAAAAACTGTTATACTTAGATAAGAATTAATAAGTAGCCTATTAACTTTATATTTTAAGTAAGGTTTGTCTGTTGGTGGATTGTTAAGGTTTCGGTTCATTTTGGATTGACATTCATCTATAGTACATTCCCTTAATTCTACCCATTACCTTTATTAATGATTTAACCATTATTATGATATGCACTATAGTTCTATATGTTGCAAATTTGTTATGTTATTTTCGCGCACTGTTTGTAGTTGTCATTTTGGTTTTTGAGCTAGGAGTAATCATTTTGCTGAACTGTGAGCTATTCATGTTAAGTGTATTTTTGTTATAAGTTCGAGTGAATCATGTTCGGTATCATTTTTTAAGGTTTCCAAGGTCGAGGTATGCTCTTCTGTTTAATAATTAGTCGTGTTTTTATCGCTGAGCGTACGTGTGGGACTGTTGCTTGTTCGTCATGGTTTCCGGGTATTCTTTACGTGCGTGTAGACTATAATTATGTATTTTGTGTATCGTTCTGTGATTTTGTGTTTTGTCGAATTCTTTGGTTTTCTTCCTATGACACAGTGACTACTTATTTCTTTTATGTACTATATTTGTGTGGGTTTTCATCTTCTGCTTTCCAGTTATAAGTTAGTCTTGTATGTTTTTTTCTTAACTATAAGATTGTAGCAATGAAGTTTGTTTTAATTTTTTCCGTTCAATTTAGGGTGGTTCCAGTCTGGTTTGTTTTTGCTTTCTCAACGTTATAGTACGGACTTTTTTGCTCATCTATGGAGTAAATTCGAGCATTATATACTATCTTCTGTGGGTCAGTGAGGTGTACCTTCCGGTGGCTTTACCAGTATGGTATGTTGTAATTTGTTGGCGAAGTGTGTTTACTGCCAATTGGTTTGATTATTTTAGATAAATACTAGTTTCCGTTCTTTCTATTAGGATTTACTTTAAACATCGATTTTGGCGTAAGTTGGATTATGTGATATGATATGTGTCTGGATGCGTATTCGGTTTCAGTTTGTTGCTCGATGTCGGTGTAGTTACTTTTAATCGTTATGTTACATGGCGATATGGGGTTTGACCATGGTTTGTTGATTTACTTATATTGTTCTCGTGCTTCAGATCTATAGTGGGTGAAGGAAGAAGACCAGTGAGATGTTCGGAGGTAGGTGGGCATGGGGACTAGTTCTTTTTTTGATGGTTGTATCATAGGTGATATTGTGTATGCTATTGTCATAGTAATTGCCGGAGTTTTGTGAAATGTTTTTGTCGTATGCAGCGGGCTTCTAGGGGTGGTTGTGTTGGACAGAAGAGCAGAGTTGCACGTTGCTACATCTTGTTCGACTGCTGTAGTTCATGATATACCGTGGGTTTTATGTCAGGACTTTGTTGTGGCAATTTTATAATGCTGTGTGTTATATATCGTACAAGGTGAGGTTGTTGTTTAGGTAGTGTCTTTGGGCTCGTTCGAGTAATGTGTGCTCTGTGCGTCCACCATAGCATATGGGGCGCGGAGTGGGTCTTAATTTCATTTATTTTTTAGGTAAGTCTCTATCATATATTCCTTTGGTACTGCCCGTTTTTTCATTTTGTTAGGCATTTTTTGGTTCCTTATTTTTGTGTTTTTATTTTTTATTTTTCAGTGATTTTCCATACTGTTTGTGGCGTAATGGGTAAATTTGTTTCACGTCATTGTGTTTTTTCGTTTAGTTTACTGGTTATTAATCATCATCCTTTTGTTGGTTTGTTTCTGCTTGGTCTCTGTTGAGGGTTGTATAGCCTCTGGTTCATTGAACGTTTTTAATTTTTTGTCCTTTCAAGCAAACGCCACCACGGAAACGTTTTCCCCCAAGTTAGTTTCACGATGGTCTTCATTTTCAACAGGAATCGTTTTAACGTTCTGTTTTTTTGTGCCCATATTTTTTATTTTATTTTTTCTTTTTCTCATTTACGTTTTACCATTCTGTTGCGATGTGGACCGTTTAGGCGACTGGTAGTCTCTTCTCTGCCTTATTTT
>JABUQX010117152.1:0-26137 GCA_015478945.1 Trachelipus rathkii
AGGATAAGCTGAAACCTTAAAAACAAAGCAGGAATCAGGTAAAGAAGAGAGAAGTAGAGTAAACAATTACTACACATTTGACTGTGCACATTTGAACATTGATTGGCAATGCATTGAATCCAAACTAGAAAAATAAACACTGATGGGAATTTGGTATTTAACAGAGAAAAGATTGCAATAAGAAAAAAATACTAAAGTCTTCACAATAAAAGACCATGTATTTTTTCGCCTATTATATATTTATATAACATTTAAAACGTGGAGAGATTCTTCAATGAAATATAAAGAAGTACTACCTTTCTGGAATTAGTGCCAAAAACGGTAAATCTTTTAATATAGAATGTAGAGTTTAATGTAGTATATTATAACTCTTTGGGAGGTCAGATATAGACAAATTGAAACTTATATGGGTGTTCAACACATCAAATCCATGTGGGGCCTACATACCCAAACTCTTTAAATAATGCTATACCGTTTAAAACTGTAGCAACATACACCATTCAACATAATGCAACCGGGTCTTATATCCATATTCCATTATGGACCTTATGGAGGGTATACACGTACCAATACTTAGTTTCAAGCCTGCAATTTCACCAACAATATTCGCAAAAAGATTAAGCTTGTATGGAAGAAATAAGACACAGCTGGTGGGAATATATTACGAAGAATATCATTGAATTTTACGCTTCCTGAGAAAGTTAAGAACATTTAAGTTTAATTAACGAACAACATTGAAAGATAGATTTTGCTAAACTTACAATATATTTCTGATATTTTTCATTCAAATGCGTTACGTAATACTATATCCTTAAAGACAACAGCCTTTTCTAGGTGTAAGAACTTTAGAAGATTTCTTTCATTAAAGATTTTTCTTAAGCCAGAAAAAGCTGAGACAATATTTTAGTTTATCCTTAAACAATTTATGTAATATAAAGAGGAAGTCACATATATACCCTCAACGAGTTTATGTTTTGGACTTGAAAAATTATTGTGGGAATCAACGGAAATCCATTGATATATGACGCTTCTTGGGATTTTCTCACAACAAATAAAATATTATTATTATGACTAAGATACTTAGAAAGCATGGAAAAACTGTATAACTGACAAGTTAAGGAGAAAAAATGTTGAAGAATCTTTCAATCCTGATCTGAGTTTAGTTGAAATTTTGGAAAAACTTAGTCAACTAAGGAATGGAGTTCTGTCCAAACATATTCCAAAGGAGACCAATCAGGGAAACATACAACCCGATTGTTTTATACAGAAAATAACCGATAATAAACGAGAAAAAACTACTTATAACTCTTCCATGAAGAATAAAACATGTACTATAAGAAGTATACTCCTAAATTTTTGGAAAAGAGGACAAGCCTCCTCAACTACAACAGAATAATGATAATTAAGAAAATTTCCAATAACCTAGAATAAAGTCAATGGACTTTTTGTCAAGTGTGAGCCTTAGGTCATCATTCCAGAAACTGTGGATGGAACACCACATATTGCGAATCTGTTGGAAGTTCACCCAGGGGTTTTCAACGTTTCTATTGTAAGGATGCTCCTGTTGGTATCTATGAGAAGAAGGAATAACATGAACATCAGTATATAATCCACTTATATATATATATATAACACTCTTACCCGCCGCCACCTCTCCCTCCCGCACCAGCTCCGCCGAGCGTTGAGCTGGGGCCTGGCGGCTGCGGACCCGGGGCGGCCGCGCGGGCACTGGCCCCCGAGCCAGCCGGACGGCGCCGCGATGTGGGGCTCGGGGGCGGCCTAGGCGAGCGTCCCAGCCTCGAGCGGGCGCGAACGAGGGCGGCTGGAGGGCGTCTGGAGCCAGCGCGTTTGCGCGCGGTAGGTGGCTGACCGCTGGGAGCGGCAGTCAGTAGACGTTCGTTAATATGCTATATATAATATAATATGAAATCACTTTAAAAAATTATATTATATTCTTATATATATATATATATATTTAATATAATATGTATATATATATATATTCAATTATATTTATATCTAAAATTTGTATAGATTGTTTTCTTTATCTTCCTTAGACCATATGAGGAAAAAAATGGTTTCAAGAAATTTATAGATGGAACTGGTGGAACTTCCAATAGATTAATGTTAATAGTTAATGAAAAAAAAAATAAAACAATTTGTTTAATTTTTTTTTTTTTTTTTTTTTTTTAAATTTAAATAAATCAGATCATTTCAAGTGCGGATTAAAAAATTATTTAAATTTTAAATGTAGAAATATGGAAAATTTGTGTAGATTGATTTTTTTTTTTTTTTTTTTTTTTTTTTTTTTTTTTTTACAAAAGTTTATTTGGTAAAATTTTGAATATCTTACAATGTATTAAAAATTTATGTAGATATTGTAGTTTTTTTGAGATATGGATTGTGGTATTATATATATATATATATTATATATATATTATATAATATATATATTATTATAACTGATTGACTCAGGGGACTTACTAAGCTCGACCTACAATAAGACTATTTAGACCATGCATTGGTATCATATTACGGCGTAGCTCATGCTACCTTCCTCACCAGTGACTTATAGCCCGTATCCTATAGCGTCATGCTACTACCTAGTTTTTACATTACCCTACTTACGCTCACCTCCGTAACTACGTGCCAGAATAGACTTTAGTTATCTATGATATGAATAGTGACCATACCTATACTGCAATAAGTATTTTATTATCAATAACCTCGACTCTACTGTACGCGAGTGATCATTTTTCCGACTCTATGGCCAGATTTCCCTGCCGCACATAAGAGCTAATATCCTCAGTTCTTATACTCAATATTCTCTTAGAGCATTGAGTTCAGAGAGAATAAAAGAGCACTTTTGAGAAGATAATATGAAGTGATTGTTAGTAACTGATAAATAATTTTATAAACAAATACATGGGTGCTTGATAGTGAACGATCATAATAAAAAAAGGGTACTATATATTATTTCATACCAGACGCCGTATCGTACTATGAGGTATACGTTCCCGTCTTCTCGATCTCGGCCGTCCGCCCTGTTTGATTTCGTTGGGTAGCTCGAGGACCATCGCCAGCCGATTTACCACTACCGTCTTCACGCGTCTAGTATTCTAGTTCCCCGCTTGCCCCCATGATCTGCCCTTCAGGCGCCTTTGATCTCCTTTGCGAGCTCCCCACGCCACTTTCCCGTTTCCATTTTACGTGTGTACACTGGATGCCGGGCAAGCTTGGCACCTGTATTTTATTCGGTCTACCCTTTTGGCTCCCCTACCCCTTACCCTGACACTTTTTCTCACAGTTACCACCTCCCGGCCTACCTATGCACTCCCATTAACCTCTTGTGCCGAACAGCGCGTTATGTCTCTGTCCAGGCGCACCGCGTCCACTCTGACGGATCCAGACTACTTTCTCCTCCACCCACCGCTTGCACCATACATTCTCACGCTGGCCTCCTACACTTCCAATCCCTACTCCCGTACTGGCTGTCCGCGTCATTCCAAGGCTCTTTACACCGCTCCCGTACGCCCTACCTGCCATCCTTTGGTTCTTCCACATGCATCAGCACACTTCCCTTTTCTCCAGCACGACCGGACCTCTTCCGCTGCCCCTCAGACAGTCGTTGTTTTCATCGCAGATGGCCCTGCTCCCTCTTATGGTTCTTGCCACCTCAGCCTGCGCTACAGCGCTTGGAACTGGAGCTTTGTTTCTTTCACCTGCTTTTTCTCGGGCCCATTCATCCTTTTTGCCACTCTCATATGCCACGTACGCCTACTGAAGTCATTTTCCAGTTTATAAGCTTATTTCAGTGCCACCCTTTTTACTTTTACCACCAGCCCCATACATGGATGTCTCTACTTTTTCCGATTCCTGCAAGATCACTTTTACATCCACACTGCTCCAGCCTAAGCCACTCGATCTACCTTCTGGTCCCCTGCTCCCAGACATTGTCCGCATACCAGTTGACATGCCATCAGAGCAACTTATCCCCAGCCATTTTCGCAGCGCGCTGCAGCATGTCATTAATCTTCCGCACTGACTTGCCGATTCTTGGCCTTCATTGAAACTGGACTATCCCGACGTTATTGCGTTTCACCATGCTTGCTCTGTTTCTCTTTGTCCTTCCCCGTTTCCTCGAACCTTACCCCCGATGCTGCCGGCTATTTCACAGCCCCGCCCACCGTCTTCACCCCTCGCTTCTCTGGCAGCCTAGAATCCTTTTACCGACGACGCATTGGCAGAGGGATTCTTAAGCTTGTTACTCCCCTAAGTCCCTCTCATTGGTGGTACGCACAACGGCATTCCTTACACCGAGGGTTTGCAAACTTGCCTATAGTCCTTTACCTTCTTTCGTGTGCACAGCTGTATCCCCGTTACCTCTCCACTCGTGACGACACTATTTCTTCGTTCTAGGAGGAATCTAATTTTACTCAGCTGTGACTTTGCAGCGATGCTTATTCCATTCTCTGCGTCGCGGCGCCCAGCCATTCCTGGCTTTCGTTCCAGCACAGGCTTCTTCTGCCCCGCTCTCGGTAACTCATTTCTTTCGTGTGGCAGATGTATCCCGTTCCGCTCAGATTCTTTCTCGGTCTCTCGGCGGCACATCCTAATTTTCCCAGCTGTGTTTGCTCGCTGCTTCTCCTTCTCTGCAGTTCGCGCGAGGCACCAGACCTTAATGGCTTTCGTTCCAGCAGGTTTCTGCCCCCGCTTGTTTAATTTGGGCTGCAATGCCCAGCTTATATGCACGCCACCTGCACGTCGCGTTCCACCCACTTTACTCGGCCTCTCTTCTCCAGTCTACTTAGCTGCTGTCTACTTGGGTTACCCACCGCGCACCTTTCACATTTACGACAAGTTTTTACCTGGCTTCTCGACATCGTTGACGAGTTCATTGAACCACTGTCCTTTCTACCCCCCTCCGTTCTCTCTTCTCGGGTTTTACTAGGACACGGACGGCATTTCGCGGATCCCAGCGACGCCATCGCCTTGATGACCGTTTGTCTCCCAGTGTACCGGCAACCCGTCCTTAAATTAAGGCTTTTTCCGCTCCTTCCTTTTTCATTAGTGCATTTGCCCTCACTTGCGCACCCACTTACTACCAGTTAGTCACATACGACCATTTTCCCGTTTGACCTGGCCGGAGACACCCACGTGCCTTTGCTCTTCACGCGAAATTGGGTTTGTTTCCTCCTTCCTTTTCCGGCCTATTCACAGCACTTCTTTACTAGGACACGATGCGTTGCGCCTCTGGGTCGGAGGCGTTCTTTCTCCCTTTTCCAGCCTGGCATGGCACAAGCCCCCCTTTTTTCCTCTCACAGGCTGCTTACAGAGGCACGTGAATTATTCTGACCCCATAGCACACGGATGTTTAACGCTGTCGTCCTTTTTCGCTTCACACCCTTCCCACACCTCCGGTGGTTTGGACTCTGACCATTACTCTTTTAACTGCTCTCCCACAGACTTTGTTTTATCTTGCCATATCCCCCACCGGCCAAGGTTGGCCCGTTGGCTACTTCTTTGTGCTCGCTTCTCAACCCCCTCTACCTTAGCGCTGGACCCCTCTTCCCCCACTTTTGCAGTAGGCTCGCGACCAGCTCCCCGATGTCTTTTTCCGCGTGCACGCCCAATGTACTAGCAACGACCTTTGATTTTGCCCCGGAACTTTCCACACGGCACCACAGCCTTGTCCTCCGATTCACGCTTTAGTACCTGGGCTCACCGCCATCCCCCCCTCTTTCCACTTATTCAGCAACCCCAGTGCTATCTTATGCACACCCCCGGGAATTTCTGTCTCCAGTCCCACACGCTCGATGACTCTCTCGAATCTGTCTTGTCCTTCTTTTTTGCCGTGGGCAATGGGGCCCCCGGCTGCCCGCAGTAACGCGATGCTCCGCTTTTCCCCCTTCACGTCGTTTATTCAACGCTTGCTTCCAGTGCGTGTTCTGTGGCTCCAGTTCATCGGTCTAGGCTCCCACGCCCGCCTCATAGCTGGCCTCTTCCTACACTTCCTTTTTCCGGGTCAGCGTGGCTAGAGGCACCCTTCCCTGTTCTTGTTCCCGGTGCTCCCCCCTTCTCGTTTTTAGCGATGTTTTGCTCTTCTTGGCGCGTCTTGTCGCTTGTCCATCAGCCACCAGCCGCTTTGCCTCAGCCTTGCCCGCGGGTATCTGCCGGTTTCTGCCCACACGACATTCTCGCTTCGGCCACAACTGCCCCGCATTTCCTCCGCTGCTTTGCGTATATGCTTGGAGCTCCCCAGTGTTAACTATCCTGCCTCCCTCGCAGCCCGCCATGGGGTCGTCGACTACGATGTGGACTGACGGGCCAGTAGCCCTTATCTCTCGTCCCTTTATGCTCCCCGCTTCCCTCCTCAAGCGCCTGGTCCTCCTGTCTTCTTGCTCCATACTAGCTCCTATCCTCTATTGACTTTTCTACTGTCGATCATCTCCCATTGTTGTCTACCTGGATATTTCACCGTCTTCCTATGGCTGCACGACCTTCTTTGTTTTACTTCTTCCTTTACTCTCTCTCCCCCCCACACCTCACCATATATACGTGCAGGCGTAGCGAGCGACCGCGGCGTACAAGGAGAATATACGTTCTTCGGCCATCTCGTCAGGGACGAGTTTTATATGTAACGATGTACCGGACCAATTTTGGACAGAAATGAATCCTACGATCAATTATATGATGTATTTAATGGCTAATTTTGGCACAAGACAGGTATTTTGAACAAGTCCTCTATGGTTACTTTTATCAAATGAGGTAGTGAGAAGGAATGAGTGTCATGAGATATATGTCGTGTGAGTATATATAGAGCACGCTGGAGGATAGTCTTGAAGATATAGAGATAATGTGTGTGAGGGATGAGTTCTGTGTATTAGGTATACAATCTTTTTTATTCTCCAGAGCTTTTACATAAGCTCTATTAAAGGCAGCGGAGGTAAATTCCGGGGCATTGTCCGAAGCTATGACATTTTGCTGGGCTAGAATACTGGATATATATATATATATACAGGGACGCATTTATGGTTTACATTAAAACACACTTACTCGGCATATGAGTCAACATCTCTAAAACGAGAAGTGTTTGCCCTGTAACAGAACATGTGGGAGTTTTCTATACTTCCAGTGTACCGCTGGAAAAGGAGTTATGCGAGAGGCATCCCTATTGATTCTCTCTTTTTGGTAATTAGAGAGAGGAAGTGTGTGTTAGCAAGGCACGCAGTATGACAGTATTCTTTAATAACTTACTTAAAATGTGGAAAAGCGTATCTTTCTCTTACTCGTTTTTCAGTCCTTTGTTGTCCTGTCCACTTCCAAGTGAAGAATGACAATGATCTATTATCGAGTAGATCATGCTATCTGGCTGAAAATTGCCTTAATTTGGTGTTGCATAATATAGCAAATTTTTCATATAGTGAGTCCTAGTATTTTTGGGGTTTTCTTTAGCCCAGTTTTACTGATTCTTTTAATCTAGGAAATTTTCTTGTTTCCTTTTGGAGTTCCTTAGTGTCATAAACAAAGGTCTTTTTCTACGGTCAGACATTGGCTTTCTTTTCACTCTTGAAGAATTATACACTTTGGAGCTTTTCGTTCTGGATTGCCTACTCAAATAGTTCTGGTGGAATATTGGAGTTGTTTCCAGGCTTATATTTTCATAGTGGGTGAGAAGGGCTATTGAAAAATCAAGTTCAACGGGGCCACCTTTCCGTTTGTTGTTTATTTCTAAAAGATAAACAATGGTTGTTAATAGTTAACTGCAACAATAATTTTTTTTAAATTTCTTGAGCGAGAAAGAGACAGGCTAAACATTCCTTTTCTATTGTGTCATAGATTTAATATCACTGGCTCATTAAAATCCTTTGATGAAGAAAGTGGGTTTCTTTCATTTTGCATCATCTGAAGTTGATAAAGAATCTCGATGTCATAGTCGAAGCATCTGTTCTAGTTAAAGACTGGCTGGAATAGTCGCGGAAAAAGTTAAATCTGATTGTTGAACAAACCATTTCTCTCTCTTTAAGAGTAATAGCAGCTTGGTGCTTGGTTCTTCATCCTTCCATTAAACTGTAATATTTTATCTTTTACTAACTTGTTATGGTTTCGAATTAGTGGCAAATACTAATTAAAAGTGAAGTAAGCTGAACAATCCTAATAAGGACTGTCTGGTGTTCTTTGCCGACATTCGTTTGGGGACGTAAACTTTTCATTCATGATTCGCTTGATCCGGCGAAATTCCGTTCCTTTCTATTTCTAAACGCTCAAAATAGAGCTGAGGTTTGTAGCGAAAGTGACATTTCTTGTCAATTTAACTTCCAATTATTCTGCAAATCCACAGTAATCAAATTTTCAATTTAGAATTTTTTTTAAAGTGTATTTATCCGTTTGTTTTTACCCATGATTAGGACATCATCTAAGTATACTTGAGAGATAGGTCCTAGTAAATGGTTTAACGCGACTTGCATTGTTCTTGCAGAAATGCGTTATTTTCTTTGCCAAATAACAATCTGGTTGGCAGAATATCCTTTTCTGAACGAAATGCCATTATTTCTGTTTCTCCTCGATCTTCGAGGAATGATAAGCTATCTATCAATCAGCTTGTAAGATTGTATGCTCCTAGAGACGAGAATATTTAGTCTATGGCGGGTAACGGGTATACATCTGGCACACTGAAAGAATTTAAGTACCTATAGTCTGGTTGGGCAGAATAATCCTTTTCTTGAACGAAATGCCATTAATTTTCTGTGTTTTCCTCCTCGACTTCGAGAGAAATGTAGGCATCTCTCAAATACAGCTGTAAAGATAGATAATTGCTCTATGAGACGAGAATATTTCGTCTATGGAGGTAACGGGTATACTCTGGCACACTGGAAAGATTTAAGTACTATAGTCAATGCAACCTGGTTAATTGAATTCTTCTTGCTACACAATAGAGGGGAGCTATGTGTGGTAACAAGCTTTAATATATACCCTTCTTCAATGCTTCGTCTGTAAAATTATCTAGGTCTTCAGATAGCGATGTGGAAGACGGTTTTGTTTTCTGAAAATTATCTTCGGAGCATTCTGGGTAAGTTCCTATTTCAACTTTTTTGTAATGAGACATAATAGGAACAGAGTCATAATTTAGCATAACGTCTTTATTATTCCATCAATAGTCAAATATTTTTATAGTGTTCAGGTTTTCTTTAACGATAGATACCATTGCATCTTTCTTTGCTTAAATTTTCTGTGATAATTTCTCTGTCATGCATTTTTCAACTGTGTATCTGACAGATTCTTTGAGCAGGTTACCATATATGTAGAGTCTATTTGTTTTTTCTTGTAAAGTTTTATCTAAATATTCTTTTTCATTATTTTAAACATAGGATGACATTTTCCTATGTATTTTGTTCTTTTTTAATAAAAAGGTTTGTCACTTAAATTAATATAACCTAAACAATTACTATCATTATTTTTACTGGGCATACAGTATTTGCAAAAATATAATGGCCCTATTGAAAAAGCAGGTGTTAATAAACAAATTTCCAGTTTCACATCTCTTTTATTCTCAGGTCTGATTTTTAGATAACCATAAGAGTGAGCAGGTGCCATCGTTTTCTTCTATTAATCAAACGTACTTCTATTTTTTCATCTGTTATTAAGGGTCCTTCTTTAATGTATAATTGTGAAATTTTCCTTTTTCCTTTGAAGAAAATATTATTTCATTTATATTCTATATTTGTAGGAGCTTTTAATTGAGCCTTTTTTTAATTATGATTGTACAGCCATTACTGTAAGTTATTTTTAGTTTTAATCTTATCGATAAGTGAAAATTGGAATTATTTTTGAAGTCTTTTTTATTTTGAGCATTACATCAGACTTTTTTATCTTCATAATTGATCTTTCTCCTTGATCTCAATTGAGACAGTAAATGCTTGTTCTGGCGTTTTAATTTTTATTTCATTATTATTCTCTTTGAGGTTTAACTGGTGATGAAGAAAGGTTATTGTAATTGGGTAGGTGAGGCTTAAAAAAGGCTTTGTCACGCTAATAAAATACGTTGCAGCTACCGTGCTTTCCAGTTTTAACACACTAATGTAACTGGTAATATTGCTGGTGGTAGTCTCAAAAGTAGATACTTCTCCTAAGTGGATGATCATTTTGTGTTCCAATTCTTCGGACTATAATAACTCAGATCGCTTTCAGAGGTAGTTTAATCTTGCTTCTTTTCTATTCTCTCTATCTACCCACGAAATCAACGCGTCGTACTTCTGATTCTAGAAGACTTGAACTTAACCTCGTTCTGACGCTTTCTCTGGGGTTAAAAATATTGATAATAGTAATGACATCCCATTTTTGGGGTCTGATTCCTACACCAAAGAAACTGGAAGTATTTCTTCAACAGTAAGAAGCGTATTTTCTCTTCTTCATTAAATCTTTGCCATTTCTTAAAAATTTTCCTCTCTTACAGAGAGGTCGGGTGTAAAAAACTTTTCATTCTCTTCTTCTTCTTCAGTACCAGATTCTTCTTCACGTTCTGGATTAGCTTGATGGTTGGTAATTAAATGAACTTTAGTTGTTTTCTTTTTACTCTTACCTTGATAGCTGTGCTCATTCCTTTGGTAAGGGCTTGGCTTTCTTGCCTTTGAATCATATTTCAATTCTATTTTTCGAGCTTTAATCCCCTTATTCAAATCAGTGGGATTATTATACTGTATGTTCATGTTATTCTCATTCTCATTAGGATACCATACAGGGGCATCCTTACAATTAAACGTTGAACCCCTGGGGTGGAACTTCCAACAGATTCGGCAATATGTGGTGTTCCATCCACAGTTTCTGGAATGATGGCCTAAGGCCTCACACTTTTGACAAAAGTCCATTGACTTTATTTCGGTATTGGAAATTTTCTTAATTATTCCTTTATTCTGTCTTGTAGTTGTAGGAGGGCTTGTCCTCTTTTCCAAAAATTTAGGAGTATACTTCTTCCATTCCATGTTTTTATTCTTCATGGAAGGGTTATAAGTAGTTTTTTCTCGTTTATTATCGGTTATTTTCTGTATAAAACAATCGGGTTGTATGTTTCCCTGATTGGTCTCCTTTAGTATATGTTTGGAACAGAACTCCTTCCTCTATTTGACTAAGTTTTTCCAAAATTTCAACTAAACTCAGATCAGGATTGAAAATCTTCAACATTTTTTCTCTTAATCTTTTGTGGTCCCTAAGTTCTTCCATGCTTTCTAATATTTTAGTCATAATTAAAATATTTATTTGTTGTGAGGAAAATCCCAAGGAGGCGTCTATATCGATGAGTTTCCGTTGGTATTCCCACAATAGATTTTTCAAGTCCAACATAAACTCGGTGAGGGTTATATGTGACTTCCTTTTATATTTCATAAATTGTTTAAGGAGACAAAATATTGTCTCAGCTTTTTCTGGCTTAAGAAAAATCTTTAATTGTATAAGAAAATCTTCTAAGTTCTTACATCGGGAAAAGCTGTTGTCTTTAAGGAGGTATTGTCGAGCTTCGGATGAAAAATCAGAAGATATTGTAGTTTTAGCAAAATCTATCTTCTGTTGTTCTGTTATTAAACCTAATGTTTATACTTTCTCATGAAGCGTAATCAGGTATTCTTCGAATTTAATTCCCACCCAGGCTTGTGTCTTTGTATCTCTTCCATACAGCTTTAATTCTTTTGGTATTGGTGGAAATGCAGGGGTGAACAAGGTATTTGGGTAATACCCTCCATAAGGGGGTCCATATGGATATGGATTATAACCCGGTTGCATTGTTGGAATGGGTTGTTGCCAGTTTGTTAAAGGCGGCTGCATATTTAAAGAGTTTGGGGGTGGCCCCCATGGATTTGGTGGTTGACCTCCATATAAGGTTTCATTTGGTCTATTCTGACCCCAAGTTACATTAAACTCACTTCTATTATTAAAGATTTCTGTTTGGCCATTCCAGGAAGGGTAAGACTTCTTTTTATTTGAAGGGGGTGGAGCCCCATCTGTTTTTAAATGTATATTAAAAGTACTATCCAAAACATTGGTCTTTTGGAAGACTTTAGGTATTTTTTCTTTATTTTCAATCTTTCCTGGTTGATACCAATCCCACAGTGTTTTCTGGTTTGGATCGAATGGCATTGCATCAATGTTAAAAGGGGGTAAATGTAATGGAGGAGGTCCCATGTCCTTCTGTACTGGTTCCTGGGTTTTAGGTTTCGTTCCTGTATTTTCTCCTATATTTTGTTCATCAGTTGTTTTTATTTCTTTTGTTTCATGTTCTTCATCCTTGTCTATATCATCCT
Source organism: Trachelipus rathkii (assembly GCA_015478945.1). Taxonomy (NCBI): domain Eukaryota; kingdom Metazoa; phylum Arthropoda; class Malacostraca; order Isopoda; family Trachelipodidae; genus Trachelipus; species Trachelipus rathkii. Next base: position 12,291 of record JABUQX010117152.1, read on the forward strand.
TGTTTTCTTTTAAGTCTTTATTATCTCCCTCGGGGCCTCCTGAAGCCCCGTTAGGGTCAACTGGTCCTGCACTGACTCTTTGAACCAGGTGGCATATTATAAAAAACAATGTAGAAATCAGAAATATTGTGAAGACGATTGGGTCTAATCCTGCCATGATTAAACTTTATTTAATTCAGTTATTATATTTCTGTAAATATTTATAAAGTTTCTTAATTATCAAACAATCCTCTTTATTGTATTGGATTGTTTAAAGTTTCTAAAGTTTTCACAACTTTTTATATCGCTCCTTGTTCTATCGAGCTTTCTTATTTATATCTAAGTTTTCTATAAAAATATTTCTAAAGAAAGAATATTTAAATCACTAATGTTTTCTAAAATATTTATTCAAAAATATTTAAAAATATTTAAACTGTAAAGTCTTCTATATTCAAAAATTTTCCAAAGTTCAGTTTTAGAATAAAATAAATTCAAAGTCTTAATTTTATTTTCAAAAAAAAAACTTTCTAAGTTTATTTTTCTAATATTTCACAGTATTCTATCTGCTAAAATTTTTCAAAGTTCAGTGTCAAAGTTCACTTTCAGAACTTTTTTGTAATAAAATTTCTTCAAAGTTTTTATTTTTTCTTATAAAAAAACAAAGTTTTATTTTCAAAAACTTTTGACCTTTCTTGTAGAAGGTTACAGTTCAAAGTTTTATTTTCAAAAAACTTTCTAAGTTTATTATTCCTAAGAGGAATTTTCACAAAAAACAAAAAAGGTCAACTTTTTTTTTCTAAGTTTTAACCCTATAACAACCTTGTAATTCAAAGGTTAGTTTAAACTTTCAGTGTTTGAACTTTTCCTGAAGTTCAAATTGTTTTCAAATTCTTTCTATTTTGAATAAAATTCGTCTCCCCCAAAAAAAACACTTTAAAAAAAAAACTTAAAAAAAAACACTAAAAAAATACTTTAAAAAAAAAACACTTTACTATAAAATATTTCGTTAAAAACGTTAGCCTTTTCTACAGATTGGCTATTAATTAGCACAAAGTTTTATTTTCTTAAACTTTTGTGAAAATTTCAATTTTCAAAAGGTTAAAGGTCAAAGGTTAAAGACTTTGACCTCTGGTAATGTTCATAGTTTTAATACACGGAATAGTACTATTTGTACTATTCATACATATAAAATATTTATGGAAACAATAAATTATCCGCATGTAAAAATGTACTCTGAAATATTTATTTTCTACGGATATATATATATATAATGTAATTGAAATATGGGTGTGTTTTGCGTGTATTCTTTGTTATTAATAATGTACTAAAGCAAAAGGAAAGAAATAAGATAAGCTACAAAATGGAGTTCAAATAAGATGAGTACAAAGCAATGTACTCTTTTACTGTACTTAAGAGACTTTTTGGTCGTTTGAAATGTTTTATGGCCTTCTGAGCTCCGATGTTTTGTAAACACAAGCTTTTATTATTTTTTTTTCCTATAAATTCTCAATACAAACAGACACATATTTTTAAAAACATTTATTCGAATGATTCACTTTTTTATGTAGGCTTTTTGCCTATACTATGTAGGTAATTTTTATATGTAGGCTTTTAAATCCTGACTATCTCATTTTTTATATTTATAAAATGAATGACTCAATTCTTTCGGTTGCAATGACGTTTAAAAACGAACATACGAACATTCATTCTTTACAACAAGATATGATTTTATACTTTGCTGTTTAGAAAATGAAATATCTATAATACATTATCTATTCTAATTTAATAATTTTCGTTAATTAAGCACTAATAATATTACTTTCGGTAATGTTATTGTTAATTGTTTTATTAAATGTTACTTAATTAATTAATTAATTAATGGTAATTAAAATTTATTAATTACCTATATATATAATTTTTAACATATCTTGGAAGGACCTGACGATCTTTACAAGGCATATAAAAAAATTATATATATATAAAAATAATTTTTTACTTGTTTAAAAAGGTGATAAATTAATTATCACTTATGTAATATTAATTTTTATCACTTAAATTCATTATTTTCTGTTATGAAACAAAGAAAAAAAGAAAAAAACTCATTTCATAAATATTATTTTATATTTTATATATATTTTTTTTTTTTTTTTAAATTTTATATATAATATATAGATTTAGGTGACCTTATTTTTTCTAAAAGTCACTTATTTAAATTACAGCACTATTAATTTGTTTTATTTTTAATTTTAACACTTCTTTTTTTTTTTTTTTTTAAATTTAAAATTCAAATTTTATAATTTTTATGAATTTATTGAGTTTACAATTCAAAATAGCGAATATTCTTCTTTATATAATTTGTCATCGTTTTAATATTTTTAAGTGTGTATTTTTATATATCTATTATATTATATACTAACAATATATATATTATTTATATATATATATTATATTTATATTATATTATATATTATATTATATTATATATATATATATATATTATATATATATATATCTATACGGTATATATATATATATATATATATATATATATATAATATATTATATATATATATATATATATATATATTATAATATTAAAATTCTTTATTTTTAATTAATTATCTTATAAGGAAGGTCTGGGAGATCAGATTTCCCTCGAGTGTTCCCCACTCTTTAGTAAAGGTTTTTTGATTTGTCTGGGTACAAATAATTGAACTTGACCCCCTCAGGGAAGACTTCGACCCTGATAGAATAAAGAGATGTGTTTTATGGCCTCTATGTCAGAAGGTTTCCAATGGTTCCGTAGGTCGTCGATATATCCCTCGTTCGTCTCCTTACTATGGATCTCGAAGGCGTTCTTGAAGGTGTATCGAACCACTCTATCCTATTTGGCACAGTCGCCAATGTAGAATCTATCCTCTTTTCCTCTCAATAGGTATTTTAAAACGCTGGTTAGTAACACAACTTTAATGCATTCAAAATATATAGACAATGTCTCAGACCAGTATCTAAAAAGTAATCTCAAAAAACTCCCCAACAATTCGTTCATATTATGATTGAAAATAATATTTTTTTCGCTATATTAATAGGAAATAATAAATAAATATCTGCAATTGAATCACACATTTTCTTATTTTAACAATTTTAATATCTAAAATATTATAATATATTTGTCAGACATTAAGTATGAAACAAAATTATAGTTCATCTTTAGAACAAATAGAACAATAAAAAATAATAAATATCAAACAAAATAAAGCAGAAATTTTTTAACAAATTTATTTGAAATTAAAACCAACGATATATTATTTATTTTATAATTATTATTATTATTATATAAATTATGTAATCTATCATAATTATAAAAAATTATACAATTATTGTTATCGTTTATATACTATGAAACATAATTACTTTATTACCTCTCTCCTATTTTTGTAGTTAAAATCTTCACATGAAACGGACTATGAATGCGCACAGTTTTTTATCTGGTCTTTCCAATTAATAATATATAAAGAAAAAATAAAAGAAATAATACATATACGATAACATGCTGAGGGGCCGACTTGGCCATTTCAGGTCAATCTGGAAACTGAATATTATTCTAATATAATATATATATTATTCATAAAATATCACTTATATAATTATATATATATACTATATATATATATATTATATATATATAGGACTTATATATTGTGGACAAGTTAAAACTGATTAAATTGAACACTTTTGGATGTCTGTCTTGTCCCTACTATTCTTAGTTAGAGTTTTTATTCTTCTGGTATCCTTCCAAACTGATTATGATTTTTGTAATGCCCCTTTTATGACTTTCCCTTCTGCTGTTTCTTCTACTTCCCCAAACTGCTAATCTCCCTCTTTCTAACGTATGCTCCTCTCTTCCTCCGACATCTCTCTCTTTCTTCCTTTTCTGAAGAATTTTTGCAAAATGGATCGGGAAATTCCGAAGGGGTATTGATTTCGGGCATATTATTAGGAGAAAAAGAGTACTTCAAAGGAATCCTACAGATAAAATATGAAGGTCTTGAAAGTGACAATCCACTTGCTGTTTCGTTGGTACGACTGAGAACAGGGTAGTTGGCTGGCAAGACTATTAGTAAACAACATTCAAGGAAGTGGTGTTGAGTCATGTGGGATTGTTTAGGGAAACGGAAATTTGTGTTTTGAATGATGTATTTACATTAATAAAATTCTGAATGAATTTAATTTGAAGTAATATTAATAAATACTTTATAACATTATAAATTTATGAAAAGCGTGTAACTCATTGGGATTCAGTTAAGGACATTTTAACTTACTTATATAAAATGTCACCTCTCTTTGTGAAAGTAGTAACATTGGTCTGTATGTAATAGGGATGGTTGGCCAAGGAGGTTGTGTAATATTGATTGCCTAAATTTGAATGGCGAGGAAGAATGTACCAGGTTCTCAATTTCAAGTTGGTATTCTTTGGGGAAATTTTGGACACTGGGCGTACCTCTACTGGAAGAGTGTTGAATATGAGGTATCTCATGTTAATTGAATCTCTTGGGCGTTCGTCACTTAATTCTAAACCACTGTCTACACAAATTTTTTTCCCTTATAAACCTTGCTAGTTTCCATTAATGTAAGAGTCTTTAATTGAAAAATAGCACCCCGGTTGTTCCTCCGACCTATATAGGGTATTAGTTTATAGGGTAAAGAAAGATAAGGAGTTAATGGTGGATGGTATTATTATATACTGTCCAGTCTTTTATTCAACTTAACTTTTTATTGCTTTCATGATATTTTGGGAACAACGGTGAGGAAATATTTGGTAAAAGCAGACATGAGGAATAAAAAATTAAATCTTTATCGACAGTAAGGATGCAAATGAAGTTAAATTCATGAAATATTCTTCTCTAAATGAATGGGATTTTTTAAATTGATAAAGTTGCGTGGTGTGAAGGTACAACCGTGAGGGATATTAAAAATAAAATTATTCACATGTTTGTACTGATTAGGTCTTTCACAGGAATAGAAGCTCTAAATTTTTTAACTGGGCAAAGATATGAGATGGTGAAATGTCCCTATTGTTACTGTGTGTATGGTGCTTTGACATGAAATGTATTATTAGGACATGACGAAAAATTAGTGGTGAAATTTTAGTAGAAGCGATAGCAAACATGTTTTGTCATTCATGGATGTAAGTATGGTTGCTGATTGAGGGCAACGCCATCGTGTTACCCTATTGTTACGACCAATAATCGTGGGCTGAATTCCCAACATATTATACTTTCTTTGTCCATTTAATTAACACAAAAGTAATGTAATCGGTTATATTGGTATATTATCTCGGACGGAGGACGATTAGTTAAAGGGGAATTATATGTCTCTGGGATTAGCTTATTATGAAATAAATTTTTCATTTTGAAATAAACGGATTAGTCGGAATATTGACCAGTTTAGTGTTATTTATATAAGGTCCATGAATATGGTCAAAATATGAATGGCATATGATTTGATGCTTTCTAACTGTTATGACTAGGACAGTTGTTTTTGTGGTTTGATGTCATTTCTGTATGTCTATTGGCTAAAAAAAGCAATAGGTTGAATTACAACTTTGCGTCCCATTAGTTCATCTTATGGTTTTTGTCTCTCAGATTATGTAAAGCCTGATAACTACATTGACTGCTTTCATGTCTAATAATATTATTACTGGAATGTTCAACTAGGTGTAAGTAATATTTTATACTTACCCGAGTTGACTGAGTATGTTATGGGGTCCGCAAGGGGATTGGTTTTGGATATTTTGATTTAATTTTGTTGTTGTTACATTTTGGGAATTCTGTTAATGCTTTGCTCTAATTATTGACTTTAGTCTTTTCTTTCAGCGTTGTCTTAGATTAGTAAAGATTTGGTCCTGCCTGGTGCTTAGCTCTCCAATTTTATGTCTTTCCTTAAATGTTTATCTATTCCGTTTTTGTCTCTATACAAAATTTAATTCTCTGAGTTTGGACTTTTTTGTTATCGTGCTGTTGCAAATAAAATGTTAAGTATTTCCTCTCCTAATTCGAAGGTGCTCTTTTGCAATTGTTTGGGAGAAGAGTAAACAACTATTTTTGGTACGCTTTTTTTAAGTTCAATCCCTAATTATAAGGAATAATATCTTTGTTCTAATGACTTACGATTAAGATTTCTGAAATTCCCCATTTATTATTGGCCCTTTTGATTATTGATATTCATATTAATATTATTAAAGGCAGGTAGGAATGTATTTTTTAAAGTGTCAAATCTGGAAATCTGATTCTATATGGTATGTTTTATTTTATTACTGCTTACACTGGACATTTCTAAAAAGATGAGGAAGGAACGATCACACAATTAAAGTCTTAATATATCTTCACGAATGAAAGGTTACTCACTGGGAGTGATACACAAAAGACCTCAGACATTAGAAACGATATGATACCTTTGCAGTATTCCGTATTCTTCATTTAACATTTATGGCAGAACTCAGATAAGGACTGCAGTATGACAGTAGTAAACGCAAATGCTTGATGTAACATTTTCATTTCAGCTTGTTTGGAACATGGATTCTGTTACTTATCTTAATTTTCAATATTGTGGACTAGGTCGTCGAGTTTTATTTTTTTGAAATATATAAAAGAATTAATTAAATGAATCAAAATGTTTGTTCAGTTATTCAGTATACTTTTGGTTGTTTAATTCCTATCGTTAAATCTCAATACATTTAAAATTCATTTTAAGTCTTTTAATTCATTCTCAAAAATATAAAATGTAAATATTAAATATTAACATTTACTGTTCTCTCTATTTATATAAAATATAAATTAAAAATTAAATTAAATTGATGTTACTACTCATGTCATAATGTTATTTGATATTATAGACCACATAAATATTTAATTTTCTAATTAATTTAATAATGTGTATTATAGTGGCGTAAAAACTAATAATTATATTATTTATTTTGGTTTAATTATTTTAATTCTAAAACCGGAAAATTAAAGAATACTTTATCCTACTGTTTTTAAATATAATGTGTTTTTAGTAAGAAATGATAAAAAATGATATATATTATAATAAAAATATATTAATCGTAAAAGCATTTCCAAAATGTCCCCTTTTTTCAAAATCTTTTTTTCTTGATTTTTTAGTTTTTAAAGAAGACGAATACGGAATTTAAGGACCCGCCTGGGGGCAAAAAATTTTTTTTTTTTCCGGAATTTGTAAACGAACATGTTAATAAAAATATGTAAACTTATTCTTAAAATATTTAATTATAAGTATAAGTGTAAATGATATGTGTGTTAATGTTATGGTAATATAAAAAAACTTAAAACCTTAAAGATTATTAAATTATTCATAAAATACAAGGTATTTATTTACCAAATTTTACCAAAGTTAAGAAGATTTAATCTCTATAGGAGGTAAGTAGTAAAGTCTATTTCCTCTTTTAGTCATCTCCAATGGCAAAACAACTGGAGGTTTCTGTAACTCTGTTTCGGGTTAATGAGGGCCACCATTTCTTCTGTTGTTTTCTTCCTTTTCTTTGGTGGGTAAAGCTGATAGAGATTCATGATTCTCTTTGTCTTGTCTGACTATTCTTGGTAACTCGTGGAGTTGGTTCCACATTCCCTCGGGTACCTCTATATTGATATATTTCTTCATTCTAACAGTTACTTTAACTACGCAAAGTCTTTATCTGTTCCTTCATGGACTGGTATTTGTGAAAATTATATCCATAAATGAATTGTTCTGGATAGTTATTATTAGAGTATCGTATTACACAATCATTCTTCTTGAGGTGGATAAGTATTTTATATTCATGTTCGGATAATTGGCACGTTTTCATACCCTCTTAACTCAAGTTATTCTCTGAGCATAATGTGGTGTTTATCCAACAATGTCCTCCTCTTTTACTTCATGCTATAGTCTGGATCTTTTTCATTTCTAAACTCATGATACTGAAAATTTATACCGAGGTCCTACATTGCTTCTTGTGATTTAGGTGCAAGGACGTGGTCTCTGTACCCCTTTTTCTTATTTGTAGTTACTTATGTATTAGGGAGTTATTTAGAGGGTGTGATATCTCAACCAATTCACTTTCCTGTGTATATTGGTATTAGGAGTGTTTTATCTTGTGTTTCCAAGAAGTTTTTTGTTGATAATTCATTACAGAGATTTTACGATCGTTCTTTGTGTCTGAATCTTTCTTGGATATTATTAGAATATTAATTTGGTATAGTTATTAAAATAGTTTAGATGGAATCCAGTGAAGATATGATTATTTCTTGTGTGATACATCTTCTTTGAATGTGTCGTACTTTTTTTATCATGTTCCACCTTCTTCTTTGTCTTTATGTTGGTATCTTAGGGGAATCCCAAATGTTCTTTGAATGCTAATCAGTGATTTCACAAAATTTTTACTTTTATTCTTATTATCATGATATAAGATAAAATGTTTTGATTCTGTGTATAATCATCCTTCCACAGGAATTAAATTTTTAGCATGTATCCCGGTTGAACCTGGATAGTATTATATCCTTTGTTTGAATTTGTAAGCATAATTAGCTAAGTTATTTGGCTCTTTCTCAGTTGATCTTACTATATAAAAGGGGGTCCTCCAAATACTTTTATTTTAGTTTGGAACTTTGATCTGTAGGCTTTTTATTGAGCATTCAACAAAAACATAAATCGCCCACTTTTTAATTTTTAATCTTTGATGTTCATGTTTGTGTTGTGTGTGTCCATAGCCTTTAATTGGTTTCTTTTTTCTAAAGGGTTTCTCTATCCTTTGCTAAATATTTACTCTTATTTTGCTTCCATTCTTTCCACTACGACATTTACTTCATCTGAAATGATGATGAGAATTTTCCTATCCTTCAAATTTATTTGTAAATGGAGAAATTATAGTCTGGACTCGTAGGAAGACGTTTTTATGTATCATGTAGACAAAAATTTGGCAGGGAGATGAGTCCAATAGATCAATTATATGATGGATTTTATGGGCTATTTTAAGCAAAGAGACAGGTATTTTTGACCGAGTATCTCATGGTTATCCTATTTTACCGAAAAAATGACGAGAATTTCTGTACGATGTCCCTATTCGAGTATCTTTCGACTACCCCAGTTTTGGCTTGGCTGTAGGGCAGTTGATATTAATCGCCCTTCATTATTTATTCTCCTTCAGAGCTTTGTCTATTTAAGTAACAATCTTTAAACGGCAGCAGGAAGGGTAGAACTTCACGGATGGCTTGGATTTTGGGCGCGGGCATTGGTCCGAAGCTAGACCATTTACTGGTGTGCATAGAATTACCTGCGCATTATTTACCCTTCTTTCCGATAGGTCTAGGGTCAAATCATGTGGCTTGATTTCTTGATTATACAAAGCGACTTTAATTCGCAATAATGTGAAGTCCTAAACATCTCTTAAAAACTATATTAAAAATAATATATATATATATATCATATTATATATATAGAGAATGTGATGTTAAGCACCTTTTTAAAATCTTTTTATGTCTAAAGTTATTTCCTATAATAATATAGATATATATATAACTTTACCCGTGATAACCTGGAAAAATGGAATTAGTATATGGTAAAAGAGGGCCATCTATTGATTTTCTGCTTTTTGGAATGCCATATAGACCAATAAACTTTTAGCAATCAGAACACGCATTCTAGTGAGCATATTTCTTTTAATAACTTTCATTACTTAAGGTGTGGGAGAAACGTTATATCTTTCTCTTACTCGTTATTTTCTAAGTCCTTTTGTTTGTCCTCCATGCCATTCCAAGAGAGAAATTGACATAGATTCTATTATCGAGTAGAATCATGCTATCTGGTACTTGTATTACATAAATGTCCCTTGTATAGTGTTTGCATAATATTAGGCACTCTTTTTTGTGTTTGAAAATTATATAGTGGATAAGGTATTAGGGGTTTCTTTAGCCCAAAAATTCTCCTAATTTTCTCTTAATCTTTAGAGAACAAAAAATTTCTTGTTTCCCTTGGTAAGTTTCCTTGCAAAACAAAAGTCTTTCTAATGATATGGTAAGCATTGGTTCTTTCACTCTGAAGGAAAAATAATATACACGTTTGGAGCTTTCGCTTGCCTACTCAAAAGTCTTGGTTAAGATTTGGGTTTTCACAGGCTTATATTTTATGTGGTGATAAGTGAGAAGCTTATATGACAAATAGTTATCCCAATTAACTTCCAAAAGTTCAGTTATTATTGTTTAATTTTTTCTAAAGATAATACTCTAATATTATTCGAAAACAATATTAAAATGAGTTCCAAAGTGCAATATTAAATACCCGTAATTTTATTAAATTTTTTTGATAGCGAAGAAAAGCACTACAGCTATAAAAACATTCCTTTTCGTATTTAGTGTGTCAATTAATTTAATTCACTTGCCTCTTAACATCCTTGATATGAAAGAAAGTGGTTTGTTTTTCTTTTGCCTCATCTGAAAGTTGATAAAGAACTCCTCCGATTCCATTGTCACAAGCATCTGTTCCTATTAAAATAAGCAGGGATGTCACGGAAAAAGTTAATTGATATAAATATTAGAAAATTTCTCTTTTTTAAGAGACCATAAGCATTTCATTTCGTCTTCCATTCAAACCTTTAAAATTTTTTTCTTTTACTAACTTGTATAATTTGGCCACGCAATTAGTGCAAAATCACTAATTTAAAATGAAATTAAGCTGAAAAAAAAATCCTTAAATAAGGGACTGTGTTTCCTTTACACTCGTTTGGGAGGACGAAAACTTTTTATCCAATTCGATTCTTCGCTGGATCCGGGCGAAATTTTCCGTCCTTCCTATTTTTAAACCTAAATAGAGAACTGAGGGTTGGTTGATAGTGAAAGAAAAGTACAAATTTTGTCCAATTTAACTCTCAACTTATTTTCTCTGAATGCAGTTCTAAAAACTTTCTTTAAATTTTTTTAAAGTGGTTCTTCTTTTTTTGTTTTACCATATTAGACATCATGCTAGTATACTTTGAGAGATGGTCCTTAAGTAAACTGGTTTATTTAAAAAACTGCCGACTTGCATGTGTTCTTGCATAAAATGCTTGGTGCCTTTCTATGCCAAATAACAATCTGGTTGGCGCGCCAGAATAATCCTTTTCTTGACGAAACTGCCATATAATTTCTGTTTCCTCCCGTCGGACCTTCGAGACAGTGGGAGCATGCATAACAATCTTTATCAAATCACGGCTTGGTGTAAAGATAGTTTGCCTCCTAAAGAAGACGAGAATTATTTAGTCTATGGCGGGTAACGGAGATGGCATACATCTGCGCACACCTGGAAAGAATTTTAGGAAACACAGTTAATACCTATAGTTTGGTATGGGCACAGAGAATATATCCATTTCTTTGAACCCAATGCCATTAATTTCTGTGTTTTCCTCCTCGATTCTAGAGAATTGATAAGCAACTCTCTCAAACACAATGCTTAAGTAAAGATTTATTGCCTCCTAGAGAGACGAAAATTTCGTCATATGGAGCCGCCGGGGTAAGGGCGTGGATATACATCTGGCACACTGAAAGAGAATTTAAAGTACACTATAGTCCCAATGCAAACGCCCTCGGTTCAATTGGAAATCTTCTTTGCTACCACCAATAGAGGGGAGCTATGTGGTTAGCAAGCTTTAATATATCCCTTCTTCCAATGCTTGTTCTGTAAAATTATTCTAGGTCTGTCCAGATAGCGATGTTAGTGGAAGACAGGTTTTTTGATTTTACTGAAATTATGCTTCATTAGTAAATGATTTTTTTCCTATTTTCCAAACTTTCTTAAATGGAAACAAATAGGAACATGAGTCAATCATTTTAAAGCATAATAAGTTCTTTATATTCCATCCAAAAGTCCAATAATTCTTTAACGTGTTCCAGGGTTTCTTTTCAGATAGGGAGTACATCTGCATCTTCCTGTTTTGCTTAAATTTTTCCTGTGCGATTAATTTCTCTGTATGCATTTTTCCACTGTGTATCTGGCAGATTCTTTGAGCAGGTTACCATATATGTAGATCCTATTTGCTTATTTTCTGTAATCAGTTTTATTAAAATATTCTTTTGATTCATCTTTTTTTAAAATTAGGATACATTTTCCTTGTATTTGTTCTTTTTAATAAAAAAGGTTGTCACTTAAAATTAATATAAAAATTATGCTATTACTTCATTATTTCTCTTTACTACCTATCCAGACATAACATAAAAATAATTCCTTTATATCGAATAGGTCCATTTGCCAAATAAACAAATCTTTTCCATCCCAATTCTCATTATTTCTCAGGGGAGTGCTGATTTTCAAGTGATAACCATAAGACGTGAAGCAGGTCCATTGTTTCTTTCCATCTAATAACAAACTACTTCATAAGGTGGTTTAGCGTGGGTTTAATGGCTGGTCATTATGCTATTGGTGAAATTTGTGAATTTTCTTTTTCATTTGGAAGAAAAAATATAGATATTGTTATGATTTCATATTGTAAGCTTTTAATCAGCTTTTATTAATTATTGCTTTACAGACATTACTGTACATTCTTTAATTTTTTATTTCTTACTAATCGAGTAAAACGTTTATCTCCATGTTCCTTTCTTCAGGAGAGTTATAAATTATTTTTTCCTTCGATAGTTTGACTTGCACAAATTCAAACGCCGTCAGTAAACTGGCCTTGTCTGGCCAAACATAGATTTTAATTTTATGCTCATTTCTCGTATATTTCTCTGTGGAGAGGTTTAACTGTTTGTTGAAAAAGTTTATTGTAATTGGGTAGGTGACAATAAGGCTGTACCTAATAAAATAACAGTTCCAGGCTCCCGTGCTTTCCAGTTTACACACTAAAAAGGTGACTGGGTAATACTGCCTGGTGTAGTCTTTCAAGTTAGATCAACTTCTCCTAAGGGATGGATCATTTGTGTTCCAATTCCTTGGACTTTTAAAAGACTTAAGGTAGTTTAAAATCTTCCTTCTTTTTTCTATTTCCTCTATCCTACCCAACGAAATTCCAAACAGTCGTACTTCTAGATCTAAGAAGACTGTGAACTTAAACCTCGTTTGACCTTTTTTCTCTGGGTAAAATAATTGATAAATTATTAATGAATTATATTTTTTGGGGGTCTGATTCCTACACCAACAGGCCAAACCCCCTCACGTAGGAATACCACTGAAAGATATAGTATTTTTTCTTTAATTATCTTATATTTATTTCTCTTTCTTCATTTTAAATCTTTGCCCATTTCTTAAAATAATTTTCCTCTCGTTAACATAGATGTCACGTTAGGCCGGTGTAGTTAAAAAAAACTTTCATTACCCTGTTCTTTCTTCTTCTATTAGTTACCAGATTCTTTTCTTCACCCGTACTGGGAATTAGCTTGATGGTTGGTAATTAAAATAGAAACTTATAGTTGTTTTTCATTTTTTTACTCTTACCTTTGATAGCTGTGCTCCACATTGCCTTGGTAAGGGCCATTTGTCATTTCTTGCCTCTCTTGAACTCTTCTCTTTTCAATTTTCTATTTTTTCGAGCTTTTTAATCCCCCTATTTCAAAATTCATGGAGGATTATCATCCATAACTGTTATGATCATTTTGTGTATCTCTGCATTCTCATTAGTGCTGAGATACATACGCAGGGGCATCCTTCCAATTAAACGGTTTGGAACCCTGGCGGATTCGGAACTTCCCAAAACCAGATTCAAGTGGCGAAATATGTTGGTGTTGTACTCACATCACTGAGTTTTCTGGAATGATGGATCCCTAAGGCCTTTTTCACACTTTTGACAAAGTTTCCATTGACTTTAAGTTCGGTATCTGAGACAAATTCTTAATTTTCATTTATCTGTCATT
>JABUQX010117153.1:0-15000 GCA_015478945.1 Trachelipus rathkii
ATACCACCTAGACAGAATAAGAATTCCCAAGAATATAATAGGTCCCCTAGAAAATACTTATCCGGTAGCCGTGAAAAAGATATCTTCTGGAGATACCCGACCAGAAGAAAGAAGGCCTTTATCCACAGAATAAGAGACAGAAATCGCGTTTCCGGGAGGAGGGACAGTCGGAAAACTTACACTCTCCCCTGATCTGAGTCACCGGGTGGAGAATACCCCTATGATTGACTCAGGCATATACGCCAATAGCGCGCATAATACTTTTATAGAACTTTCCAAACCCACTGATCTTCCATTGTTGAGGAACGAACCTTCCCCTTTCTTAGATATTAAACTACAAACGGTGGAAGTTAGCGTTAAGCCTTCATCCACTGACCCGTTGATCATTCTAGTATCATTTAGTCCCCACAGGTTTGGCTCATACAGCTGCATGATAGACAGCGGAGCTGGAATAAGTCTCATTAGTGATACTTTTATTTCTGACCAATTAAAATATGTCCCCCTAAGATCCTCGAAGGAAATCGGAATACATGCCATCAGTGTTCTAATAAAAGACCATACGGTCCCTGTTGATTCCTATGTAGAAATTCCTTTATTTTTCCTTAACAGCAGTTTTGTTACGAAACCAGTAATATATTTAGTGATTCCCGGCGAGTTAATGACAACTCTGGTGGTATTAGGAGCCGCAACTTTGAAGAACAATGATCTGCTTCCTGATCTTACAATGAGAGAGCTAGTCCATCGGACTGACAATGCTATTGAATCAGTCGCCAAAGATCAAAGCTTATCTATTCCTTTCTATAAATGTGTGACCGCTTGTTCCTTTAGTATTTCCCTGTTTTCTTGTAGAATGGTGGAGGTGAGGAATCTTGGCAACTCACCCGCAGCTATAATGGGATTTACCGGTAAACAAATCGGACAAATTGCTCCTGTATCGGGTATATTAGATTTTACTCATCCAGGGACGCAAGTGGCGCTCCTGAATTTCTCGGATAGAACCCTATATTGTAGAGAAAATACCGTTGTTGGAAAAGTTTGTCTCCTTATTGAGGAAGTGAATCCCCAGGTGAGAGTTCATATGGTAAGATCTGATTCCACCGAAGTTAAAGAATGTACAGAAGTTTGTACCATAGAGAAGTTAAAAAACGAATTTTGTTTCCAGAAGATTCCCATAGATGAACAGCAACAGAAAAGTCTCATTGATGTCTTGCTTAAGCATCAAGTATCCCTTAGTTTTGGCGACCATGATGTGGGGGTGGCCACCAATATTACACATTCCATTGAAGTAGAAAGTTCCAGACCTGTCCGACTACCAGTTCGGAGGTTCCAGGGACCCCTAGCCCAAGAGATTGAGCAGCAATGCAAAGAGCTGCTGGAGCAGGACATTATCCGACCAAGTAAGTCCCCTTACTCAGCTCTCGTTGTTCCGGTTAGGAAGCCAGATGGTAAACTACGATTGTGTATAGATCATAGGAAACTTAATAATGTTACAAAAACAGGCTCCTTTCCCTTGCCGAATTTAATAGACATGATATATAACATGCACGGTAACATTTATTTTTCCACAATCGACTTGGTCCGGGGATATTATCAGCTCTATGAAACCTGATAGTGTAGAAAAAACGGCTTTCTCGACCCCTTTTTCGCAATATGAATATCTGAAAATGCCTTTCGGTGTGAAGAATGGTCCAGCAACTTTCCAGCGCGGAATGATGCTCGCGTTGACTGGGTTACCTTGGTCCAAGGTTATGGTATATCTAGATGATATAATAATCCTTATTAAAACGGTTGAAGACCACTTGACCACCTTGGATCAGGTCATGGAGGCTTTGGAAACCAACGGTTATAAGCTAAAACCCAGTAAAACTTTTCTTTGCCGAACCGAATTGGAGTTTTTGGGCCACCACATATCAAATAAAGGTATCCTCCCATTGCAGAAGAACATAAAAGGGGCTTTAGAATTTCCTATTCCCACTACAGTTAAAAATCTTCGCCAACTTTTAGGGATAGTCAACTTTTATAGGACGGACATCCCAAATTGTTCCCAAATTAGTAAGTTGTTGTCTTGTCAAACCGGAGGCAAAACCATTAAATGGACCCCTGAATGCCAGCATGCCTTTGACGAGTTAAAAGGAGCTTTAACTAATCCCCATTTGTTGAGTTTCCCCGATTATAGCCCTAACGTTGCTCCAATAAAACTGCATGTAGACGCTTCCGATGTAGACGCGGGCGCTTGTTTGTCCCAAATACAAAATGAGGAACGCAAGCCTATTGCATTCATATCGATGACGTTTAATGGGGCCCAAAGGAACTATGGCGTCATTGATAAAGAGCTAACAGCTCTACGTTGGGTGGTAAAGTCATTAAGACCATTCTTAAGGGGAGTCAAATTTGTATTTTTCACTGACCATGTGCCCCTTATTTACCTTCAAAATATGAGCCTTATAGACGGGAGATTAGCCCGCACCATGGAGGAGTTAAATGAATACGATTTTGAAATCAAACATATTTCCGGCAACCATAACGTTGTTGCCGATGCCCTTTCTAGATCCCCCATAGGAGAAGAATACGAAAATGTGCCCGATGCTATAAATTCTGACTTTATTCCAGAAGGATATTTCCAAATAGAAATCGCGGGAGGAGGTGACTCCTTGTTTAAATGTTTTGTTCTTTGTCTTTATGGGTCTGTAGATCAACATATAGAAATGAGAGACACCTTGGTCGGGGAATTGCAATGACATATAGTTAAATACAAATTGACCGGAAAACAAATCAAAAAGACTTAGATTATTAAAGTTTCCAGGTCAATTACCAATTCCCGAGGTGATAACAGCATTTACTGAATTGTTCAAAACCCCTGTATATGTTTATTATAACGGTAATCAGCCCATAAAACATGATGCTCAATTTCACAATGAAGCTTGTTACATAAAATGTTTAGCAGGCATTCACTACAATTATTTGATTCCCTCTTCTATAGGTCCTCTAGAAAAAGAGTAATACTATTATGGTTACAGCCACTACCGCGGATACAGCAACTCAGCTACTTATGGTTATTTTAACTCCCCCTTCGAATATAAATTACAGCTATCCAGCTATTTCCAGTAATTATAGTGATTCTTTTGTTCCCCCCTTTAATCCAGTAGTGAACCATAGTAATAGTAATCAATTGGGCAATTCATATTTTAGAAATGATTCTTCCATGGCCCCAGAGATAAAGGTGATTCAACAAGCCAGCGTTAGGTGGGCAATGAAAAAGATGTGTTGGGATGGAATGTCGGAATCCAAAAAAAGTTACGGTGGTAAACCAAGAGTATGAGTTGATTAAAGAAGAGCGAAATGCCTCTAAAGAGTTATATTCCATAAAGGAAACAAAGAAATATTAAATTTGAATTTGTAACTTTTCTTATAGCTTAATGATTGAATATAAAACTGATTTGTATATATTTCATAAAACGTCGAGCGTTAGTTAGTTATTAGTTGTATGATAATAGATTAAGTTTCTCACTATTGTTCAAGTTTTCCACTCCAACAAGTTGTTTAAAACGGGGTGAGGGCTTAATTTAGTGGTGAGGAATATAACGGGGATCCGTTATTAGCTAAGATTTATTTTTATAATTCTTATTCAGGTAAAGTTGAAAGAATATATTTATTTTATTGTGTTATTTTTGTAAAGAGTTTTGTTGAAATACTAATTAATTCAGGTAATTAGAAAGTTGGCAGATCATAGATTAAACATCACCTAATAATTTACATGATTTATTACTATAATGTATACAATTAATCTAAGGTTTAAATAATCATTTATGTCATTTATATGTATTATTTATTATTCATATATGGTCATACTTTCATAAACAGAACATGTATTAATTACCTATATATATATTTTTTTAGTTATTTGATTGGAATATATTTCTGAGTTGTATCTTAGTTGTGTTATAGATGTTCAGTAAACTTTTAGAATGATTATGTGGAAAGACAAATATTATTAATAATGTGCATAAAGTGACAATACATAGACAATGATTCTTATTGTGAAGTGCCGTAGAAGTGATTTTCATATTTGAGGAAGGTTAGTAGTGATAAAAGGTCTGGAACATAATGATTAATAATATTAAATAAATAATTATAAATTGTAATGAATTTACTTACTTGTCACAGCGGGCCATCAAGTGAAGTCCTCAGATTTAAGAAGAGTGGTCTAATAGAATAGAAGAAAACCCCCTTCAATTTATACTAGTTAACGGTCGGGGTAAGCCTATAAAAGAAATAATAAAATAATATCACTTAATTAAAATTAATTATTGAAAAATTGTTTAAAATTGATATAAAAATATTTATATGTCATAAACATTATTTATTGCATAATTGATTTGTAAATTGATAGAGTAATGAATACTTACTTAAAACTCTCAAAGTTTTTTTATGGCTGATATTTAATTTAAGATGTTAAAGTTAAGTGAATTAGAACGAGTATCACGGCGCTCGCGACGTGGATTGGAGAAAGATTAGGGCGAACATTTTTGTGATGCCAGAGAGACGAAGGGGTTAATCGACATTTAGAAAACTATTAATGTCAAAGTTAGAAAGTAATGACAATGTTGTATTTTATTAGTAAGTTTTTGCTCTACTTTACCAATACCAAGTAATTTAAAGTTGTTTTAAAATGCGATCTTTT
Organism: Trachelipus rathkii; assembly: GCA_015478945.1. Taxonomy (NCBI): domain Eukaryota; kingdom Metazoa; phylum Arthropoda; class Malacostraca; order Isopoda; family Trachelipodidae; genus Trachelipus; species Trachelipus rathkii. The sequence continues at coordinate 4,682 of JABUQX010117153.1, forward strand.
ATATATACTAAAACCACTTTTTCATTGTACCTCTGGTTCTTTGCAAGTGCCTAATTGTGATTTTTCTTTGTATGAACAAGAAAATTATTTTGTCATTCAAGTTCCAACACCTCTATCCACGTATGACTAAAGGGGGGCAAAATAAGTCCGGGGGGGGGATTGACTTAGTTACGCTCACTGGTAGCCAGTGCTTGGGTTACGGTAAATCACGCTTATTTCTTCACTCAGGGGCTTTCTTAGTAAGGACCTAACCAATTCTTTTTGTAATATACTCACATGAATTTAAGTAGGCATGTAGGCCCTATGTTTGCTAATAACTTATTTATTTATTAATATCATTATTTACTATATTTTAATATCTTATATTGAATATTATTATTGTTTTATTATTACAAGGATTTGGGGTTTTTTATTCACCTGTTTGCTTCAGCAAATAATGTTCAAAATGCTTTCTTGTTTAAGCACACTGGTTATTTACTGTGCCGTAATCAGAAGGTTCCTAACAATGTTACAGCTTCAAAAAGGATGAGGAGAAATATATTCCTTAAAAATCAAATGCTGCTGCATATTATTCAATAGCAGTGGCTTCTGATACATTTTCATCACCCTATTCATGAATGAATTATGAATATTTTTGAAGTTATCTTATAAGCTTATGAACTTTGAGTAATCTTTTAAAGGGTAACAAAGACTGAGTAACAAACACAGATGTGTGACATTGTAAATTCTTTTCCTTATTGGCCTCAGACAAACATTTGTTTACTAATGCCTTGAGATTGATCTTGAGAGTCCAAGCATATACGGCATTTTGAGAGAAAAGTAGAGGTTGTAAACACCCCTGGTAATCAGATCTGCTGGGTTTTCCAGCGTGTTTGATTAGCACAGCATAAGAATGAGTACATGTAATCTTTTCATTCTTGCTCTCTCTTTGATTTGGGTCAATTTCTTTGACCTATTGTTTCAAATACTTTTTTATTTTTTGCTTTTCCCAGCAGCGAGATGAATGGACACTTTGAGCGTTACAAAGACCTTTGCCTTTCTGAACTGACATTAGGAAATTCTGAATAATATTGGATCTTGATACACTTAAAGATAAGAACCAGAATGACAACTCTAATGAGGCTGCAAACGCATAGATTTGAGGGGGCACTGTGGTTTTGGAGAATTTAATTTGAACCTTTCCTCTTATATAAAACTCGCAAACATAAACAAGACCTGAGCATTACAGAATATGATAATGTTTGTGAAAAAGTTTGAGAAAGCCACATCTTATCATTTAAAATTATGTAATATTATTTAAATTAACAAAGAGAAACAAAACTACACTGAAGGGACATTATTCATCAATGCAGACCATTGCATATTTTTAATTAATAATTCGCTCTTAAAGTTACGGGTAATAGATTATGTAAGAATTTTAAAAAACCTTGGACCCCAGTGAATTAAACCATCTTTTGGTATTTGCATAACATTAATGAGTCTTTCGCTAGTTCTTTATCTTATCTGTAAAGGGATTAGAAAAGATATCCAAGAACTTATTCTTGATTCTGCTGTTGAAATATTCTACCTCTTCTCTATAAAGCTCTTAATTGATTTATTAGAGTCCAATTCTAAATCGATAACCATTTATTCTTTGTTGCATTCACGATAAGTTTCTTTATAATGTGGAATCATTTCCATAACTATTAAATTATAACAAAAATTATTCATAGAATCTGAGAGTATCATGCCTCATCACTTATAGAGATCGAGTATGATGCGTTGATATATAATTGGAGGATGAAAGGTGATGATGAGAAATCCAAAAACATTGGATTCAGTAACCGATTAGCTTTTAATTTCATCAATACTTCTCAAAAAAAAGCAAAAGCGATTGCGGTCTTCGAAAGATTTTAACCTTAATCTGAAAGAAGGCTTGCTTTATATCTGATAGCATAACAAATGATTTGATTGACGAATAAATGTGCCTAATAGGGAAGAATAAGATCTGGTCAGTATACAGCTGCTCATTTAGAGATGGGAAAAATAGTTTAGTTTTAAGAGAAAGTTAAACAAGGCTGAACTTAGTTGATCTTGATCATACAGATTTTATAACAGTCTGTGAGGAACCAAATACTAATTTTTATATTCAGATGGAGTACTGAACTTTAATCTACATCAGCTAAATTGTTGTTGAAGACAACATAATAGCGACTTAACTAAATTTTTCTTTTCTAAATTTTATGAACTTTATTAAGTACTGAAAGAGCAATGTTATAGTTTTGATGGCACAAGGAAGTTTTACTCAATCATGAAGATCTATAATGATTTCTCCGTCTTGAGCTCATACACATTTTGAATTTTTCAATTGTTTAAATCATTTCAAATTTATTTAATAATGCATACTTTCATACCTTATTAAGGACGTCAATTTGAACACTTTTTTTCTATCCTTGATCTACGTCTGAATTAGTTTAGAATGTGGATTAAGGATTGAATAAAAATTTTCGGATTCAGATTGCATTAACAGTATGGTTTAACCTTCAATTGACCGGAGGCTCTGGCGCAAACGTGGGGAGCTTGATTTCAAAAATAATTGGGATTCTCTACTTGATGGTGGATTTGAAAACTCTTATTTGATTATTGTATATAAAAATTAGTAACATTCCAATGGAATAATAGAACCCTCTACTTAAAAGCAGATCCAACTCATAACATTTATAATCATTCTAATTGAGGGAATACTCTATTTAATCAATGCTATTCGGCATTCAAATCAAAAAATGAGTATTAGACTATTTTTAGCAGAACTCACCAATTGTAAGATTTATTTTCTTAATCAATTAGAGCCTGAGTCTAACGAACTTAATCTATAACTAATTGAAGATTTATTCAATCAAGAGAGGAAGGGTGAAACAAGACCGGTCCATATATACATCAAGAACAGTCTTTCAACTGGGGATGGTAATACTAAAGGTTTTTCTATCGTATTGAGTGCTTTGATGATTCTCTACCATTGAGTTTGTCAAGCTCTTTCGAAAGGTAGGCTTGTGAGCCAGTCGAAAGGCATGAACTGAAAGCTACTTTTAACCTCTACAATCCTTATGTATTGATAGGACATATAATTCATTAGGTGCTTGATTAAAACTAAGATATCTTGATGAGAGTACAGGCTTTTTACTTTTTTGCTTACAAAGAGCAAGTAATATGACTTCTTTGATTACAAACTTGGCAACAGAAAGTAAGTTGCTCCTCAAGTCCAGGACATAATCTCAGACTCTACTTTTTGATGACATATTTAATTAAGTTTTATTTCATTAATTTTATATAATTCTTAAATCATACGTTTGATAAACATTGCAATTGGTCATCAATGACTTTGGGATGAACAGAATTTACATGATTTTGAATAAGTTTTGATTTTTGAAGTGGAGGGATCATACATGAGAAGCTTCATTTCCTCTAAATACAATTAGTAGAGTTTTGAAATTATGCAGAAGATTGGATCTAGGCTATTTATTAGATTCCAAGGAGTATTTGTTATTCTTGTTTTCAATATTTTTAATTGATAATTAGGGCTTATGAATAATTTATTTTTTAAATTTTGAAAAAGTATTATGGGGAGGAACTTGATTGAATTTGACCTTTATTATGGATTTGAGTTTAACAAATAATTTTTTTCTAATTTATTATAGTTAACAATTATTTGATTATAAATCGATTCAGGGTTAATTGGTATTCACTTGCGAGTAATAATCTTTACTAATCCATTGGTAATTTTGATACAAGATATGTAGCTAAGTACGTACTAATCCTGTAAGTCATCAAGATATTTGAGGATTAATATCTCAAGTTCGTTATTAATGTTCTGATATCATAAGTAACCCTAGTCGCTTATATTTTGGGTCAGCATACTGTTTTGGAAGAAATTCTTATTTTTTAATGATTTATCATGATAAATTTTCATCTAAAATTCTTATCTAGGAAGTTCAATAAGCCTTATCTATATTATCGTCACTAATGAGAAAGATGTCTGAATCAGAGACGTATGCATATGCCTTTATTTATTTTTTAAGCGTGAAGTCTTATTGGTTCATTAAATTTTTCTGTAAATCTAAGGAATCTTTAATTTTGAAATGAAGGTTTATAGCTAAATTATCATTTCTTGCCTTCAAAGAAACCAAATCGTATAGTCTAAGAGAGATCCCAACTAATGAGTGAGATATTTTTTTGATGGTTGCATTTTGGATCCCTTTAGTTTAATTCCAAATTTTGGATTTATTGAGCCATTGATACTGTAATCTGACTAACAACTCGCTCATTATGAAACTCAGGACGAGGGAGTTCACTTCATTATCATTATATATTTTTTATTATATTGTATCCTTTGTCTATCTTTAAAGGACTCTACTTCTCCACAAAGATCTTTTACCTAACTGCATTTTATCTTTATTATTGTATGTAGGCCTACTTCTTTCTGACGTAGGATAAATATTATTTGCATGAAGATGAAATGGTTGAACTATTTAATCATTGCATTTACGATTTGAACTCTAAAGCGTCCTATCGATTGATCACGCCTTTGCGATGAAATTTTTGGCTAGAATGACCAAAGGACAAATGAAACCTTGAAATAAGATGAAAATAAAGATGAAAATAAAGATGAATTATTTGATTTGAATTTTTGAAAAGGTCTATAAAAAAAAACATTAAATTTGAAGTTGAAGTGAGCTGCCTACAAGGCCTACTTTGAAATTGTAATTTTTTTGAAGAAAAAATGAAAAATGGCTTATCAAGGCCAAAGTATTTGATGTGAAATTTGAAAAGGTATAGACATCAAAAAATATATAAATTTTGAAGATTTGAAAATGATCGTGCAAGTTCAAGTCTCTAGTTTGAGCTTTAATTTTTTTTATTAGGAAACGCGAAAGGGTAATGGTTAGCGCATGATGCATTACCTCTCTAACTCTCATATCAGATTTGAATTAAATACAATAGGATTAACTAAAACTTGACAAAACAAATAGGCTGTCCTCGATAGCGCATGTGGCTCTCAAGGGCCATCTTACCTAGGCCAAACTAGGCAATGCCTAGGGTGGCCTAGTGTGTAGCCGCGCAAACCAACGAGCAAAAATGAAAAAAATATATATATATATATTTATATTATATTATATATTATATATTATATATCTATATATATATATATACTATACTTATATTATATTTATATATTATATCTTATTATATATTATATATATATATTATTATATATATTTATATATATATTATTACTATATTATATATTATATATTTATATAATTATATATATAATATATATTAATATATATATATTAATATATATATATATATATATATATATATATATATATATTATATTATACTATTATATTATATATTATTATTTTATATTATATTAATATATATATTATATATATATATATTAATCTATTATATATATTATATATAATAGTATTAATATATATATATTATATATATATTATCTAATATATATATATATATAACTATTATATATATATTATATATCTATAATATATTATATGGAATGGTTAAGTGCTGCTCCTAACCGTCTTATACTTTCAAATGTTTTTTAAATAAACCTTTAATTTTAATTAATTTTTGTATATAATAACAAAATATAAACTGCTTCATGAGCCTCGATTGGCTAGAATTATTAATTTGCAATACCTGAAGGCCGAGTTAATTAAGAACTTGCAACACCCGTTCGTTGAGACCCATATTATATTTTTTTATTTTTTTTTTTTACAGGTTTTCAACGCACGGGCAGAGGCCCTTCAAGGATGGGGGGGTATTGAAGCCTCAAAATTCATCCTAACGCAAATTAACGCCCGATGAGTCACAGACGCAGGCTTAAAGTGAGGGAGATTAATTGAGTAGGAACCCAGAAGATGAAAGAGAATTCCACAGGAACAGATTTGGCAGCAAAGAAGGAAGCACCACAGCGAACTATTCTGGAGTTACAAATATCAAACACAAAACTCATGTGCAACACAGTAGCTCCTTGTGCATTCGTGGGCGTCGTAATAGGTGTGGGTAACGCGAGTGGAAGTTCCCTGAGCTTGCCGCTAGGTTATAGAAATGAGATAAAGCACTGCATCGCGCCGAAGATAGAGGTCAACGTGGAATAGAAAGTGGACAGTTATAAGCCTTTTTGCTTGACTCGACCCTTCCGAGCAGGGTGAACAGAGCCCAATATGAGAGCAAGTACTCATCAAGGGCGTGAGACCTTGTATAGTGGAGCAGCTGAGAAGAGGAAAAAAGTCACGCAGTTTAAACAGAACTCCCATTTTTTGAGGGCCAGAACCGTTGTGATGTGAGGTTTCCAAGATTTTTTTTTGTTTATACGTGAAGGCCAAGAAGTTTTATCTTGTCAACTAGGGAGCCGAGAGAACCGGCGCAAGATGATAAGACGTTAGAAGGGTGTTTAGAGGACAGGGTTGGGGATTTTTTGACTTTTTAGAAAAAATAATTTTTCTGATTTATTCGATTTTTTTATTTTTTTATTTTTTCAGATTCGTGAGTCACGCGAATTATATATATAACTATATATATTATATATATTTAATATATATATATATATACTAGTATACCAACCTATATTATACTATATAATATTATATAAAATTATATACTATATATCATATATAACTATTATATATACAATTAATATATATATACCTACACCTATATAACTACTCCATATATATATATATTATTTACTCATATATATATAATACTTTATACTCGCCACAGTAAGAAAGAGCAGAATCAATCTAAAGAGTTCCATATAGCAACAATCAAAATTAAGAATTAAGAATAATTTTTAATATACTTAACATGAATAGTAACTTATAAAAAGAGCCAATGGCCCTACTTATACTGTCCCAGTAACCCAACCATTAATTATATTTCTACAAAATAATACATTAAAATCGCATTGTCCCTCTAGAATTCCCGTACAATCCATGATAATAATAAAAGCCAATAATATATTCGCAAGCGCATGGGCCTATACATAAGACTGTCCTGTCACCAATAATAATTAATATTTTAAAATATAATTACAGCCAAGCGCATGACCTCAAAGAATAGTCCATTCAACTCATCATAAATATAGAATAATCTTAAGAAAGCCATGGTCCTTTTAGACTGTCCCAGTCACCAATAAAAATTAATAATTAAGAAGCTACATGGGCTTAATGTCGTCAACAAATTAAATAAGAATAATACTTAAAAGAAGCCGCATGGGCCTATTCCATTCGTTTAATAATACAATATAATTAATCTAATTAAAATAAAATTGGCATATTGATCTTCTACGATTAGAAATGTCCACGTCAACTCATCATAAATAGATAATACATTAAGGAACACATGGTCACTTTTTAGAACTGTCCAGTCGACAAGTAAAATATATATTGAGAAGCAGCCATTGGCCCATGTACAGTCAACTTAAAATTAAGAAATAAAAATTAATTTTAGATAATACTATGTAATTAATGAATGTATTATAAATTAAAGCCAATGGGCCTAACTAGACTGTCCCAGTCACCATTATAATTAAGTGGAATGTAGAGGAATAATATAAAAAAGTCGCATTGGCTCCTCTAGAATGTCCAGTCAATCCATATAATTAATAAATAAGAATACAATTAATCAGAGCCCGCATGGGCTATTAGATGTGAGTCCACATAATATGTATCAATGTGAAAGCAATAGATTGTTCTTTAATTATTAATTGTTATGTTACGAGGACAGTCTAGATAGGTCTATGTGACTTTATTATTATTTTATTTATAAATTTTTGTTTTGGTAGACTGGGACAGTCTAGGTAGGCCCATGTGGCTTCTGTATGTATAAATAACTGAGTTCTAATCTACATTAAGCTTCTGACATCCAGTATCCACAATTGCACATATTTCATCGTAATCATTTCCTTTTTCTCTATCTGTGCTATTTTAAATTATTCTTAATTCTTAATTTTATACGTTTATCTGGGACTTCTAGAGGGCCAATGCGGTTCTCAAACTTATCATGTTTATTGTCAGCAGGGAAGTCTAATAAAAGAAATGCGGCTTCTAAGTTTATTCTTAATTATTATGAATTGAGGGGACATTCTAGAGGGATCAATGTGCTTTTTAATTATATAATTTTTAATTATTAATTATTTTGTTCACCGAAAACTAAAAAGGACCATGTGCTTCTTAAGTATTATTCTTATGGATTATTTATTGGGTTGACTGGGAAAGCTAAGGGGAATGCGGCTTCTAATTCTTATTCTGAATATATTTAAAGAGCTGCATTAACTCTCTAGATTGTCACAGTCAACAATAAATAAATAAGAATAATTAATAAGAAAGAGATGGTCCTATTTAGACTGCTCCAGTAAAACCAATAAATTAATAGTTAAGAAGCGCATTGGCCACTCTAGAATCCAGTCAACCCATAAACAATAATATTATAGTATTATATCTTAAAGAAGCCGCATGGCTTCTGTAGACTGTCGTCACCAATAAATAAATAATGTTAATTAAATACTTAAAATTAATAATTAAGAACCGCATTGAGTCTAGTGTGCTCAGTCAAATAATAAATAAGAATAATCTTAAGAAGCCGCATAGTATTTTTTAGAAACTGCCAAGTACATATAATAATAATTAGAAGCCGCATTGACACTCTAGAATGTCCCAGAAATACTTTATAAATATCAAATATAAATAGATATATTTAGAAGCGCATGGGCGTAATCTAGACTGTCATTCAACAACTAATAATAATTAATATTAAAATTAATAATTAAAAGAAAATTGGACTCTAGAATGTTCCAGTAAACTCATAATAAATAAATAATTTAAGCTAAGCATGGTTCTTTTAGACTGTCCCAGTCAAAAATAAAATTAATAATTAAGAACGCATTGGCCTCTAGAATGTCATCATCATTAATAATAATAATACGAATAATACTTAAGAATCCGCTGGGATATAGAAATTCACGCCTATTCCTTATCCTCAAGCAAATCTACCCCTGTGTTTACGTTGCGCGTCTCCCAGCATATTTATGTTTTCTAATAAGGGTGCTAAATTGTAGACATTTCAAATGCTGGCCTAACATATTATTATAATCAACATTTCAAAAACATTATATATATTAGTCTGCTGTCTGGCTTTAATTTTTCAAATTTTACACTAGGCTTTAAGCTTGAGTTCAAATCTTACAAGGAAACAATTAACGCAAATAAAGAATGTTACAGACTTACGTGTTAACAAGGCCAATAGTTTGTTGAAAATTGAAAATTATTAAACTTCATAATATATATGTTCATTTTAATTTTTTACTTCTATTAGAACTTATCAAATAAAAATAGCAAAAAATATAAAAAATATTATTTAAAATTAAAAAAAATAAAAAAATAAAAAAATATGATTTTTAATAAAATCAGTAAATAATAGTTTATTTTTTTCATTGATTTTTTTCGTGCCATCCTGCTTAGAGAGGGAGATTTGTAGAAGTTGGGTTTTTAAAGAATTAAAGTTTCACCCATGGTTGAGACGACACTCAGAAATTTTGTCAGATCAGCGAGATAGATCGGAAAGGTTTAGGACGAGAGGTATATCTAGAAGTAAAGGATCAGAATTGTAAATTCAGTTGAAGAATGAAGGGTCAGGGATCCATCGGCATATGAGTGGATAGAGTTAGATGTTGCAGGTGAGAAGATATTCATGAACAAAGGAATAAAGTAGGGACATACGAAGAAATATGGGAACACCACTATTGACAGAAAAAGAAGAAGTCGCCCATCAACACCGATATTAGAGCGATTGAAAGAAAGCTTAGCATAGGTAAGCAAAGAGCGAGGAGGAAACAAAGGGAGGGGCTTGGAAGCGATGACGGTGCATCCCGGTAAATGCTTTGGATATGTCAGGCGTGACCGAGCAAGTCTCCCGTAAGTTCAAAGGGGCGGAAACCATAAATTGTTAGAGGAAATATATGCAGTAGACCGAGCGCCGAGCTGTACTCGGCAGATCGAAAGAAGGGAATAGAGATTCCGATGGTCAACAAGAAGTGAGGTTGAGAAGGGTTTCAAGATCTTAGATAGATACAGTTAGAAGAGAGAACGACCGGAAAGTATAGAGGTATAGGGTTCCTTTTTTTGAATAGGTTGGACATACATTGCCGCGTTCAACACTGAGGGATAGTGCTAGTATTGAGGCATAGAAGATATAGTTGAACGAGGGGCGGGATAGCACGGAAGCACAAATCCCAAAATCGATGAGGAATG
>JABUQX010117153.1:20000-25939 GCA_015478945.1 Trachelipus rathkii
ATAATTAAAATCTTACTGTTATTTACACTAATTCAAGTTGCTGATACTTCAAAAGTTATAGTCAATGAAGCATGTAATAGGTATTTTTATATATCGGACTATACAGAAAACGTATGCAATATACATTTCGATGCAGTGAGCCGAAATGGATGGATTACGATTTTTTTGAGTCAGCATGAAATTGAAAATCTACTGCTAACTTCACACTTTTATAGTTGCTAGTACTTTAAAGTATAACGTCAATGAGACCAGATGAAGTTTCATTTATATACGGATTAAGAACGTATGCAACTCTAAAATTTTGATTGGCCAGGATCGATGGAGAGTTACTATGTTTTTGAGTAACGCATGAAATGAAAAATCTACTGATACTTCAACAACTACTATTTAGTTGCTAGTACTTCAAAAGTATATGTCGCCTAATGAGACTGATGATCATTTTTTAGGTATAGAACGTATGCAAGAATAACATTTAATGCCAGGATAGAATGTGAGGAATTACTTATTTCCTTATGAGTCAACGCAGAAAATTTAAAATTACTGCTAACTTACACCTATTTCAATGCTAGTACAAAAGTATAATGTCATGAAGTGATTGAGTAATTTTAATATCACGGCTATAAGAACGATATGCAATATAAACGATTTTATGCAGTGTCGAAATGGAGGAGACTATGTTTTTGAGTCAAGCATGAATTGAAACAAGTTACTGCTAATTCACACCCTTATTCGTTGCTAGTATTACAAATAGTTATGTCCATATAAGAGCTGATTGAGTCTTTTAATATTTCACGGATATAGACGTATGCATATAACATTTTCATGCGTCGATCGAATGGAGAGTTAATATGATTTTTTGAAGTCATGCGGAAATGAAAATATACTGCTAAATTCACCTATTTAGTTGCTAGTATTCAAAGTATAATGTCCAATGAGCGCTTGATGAGTATTTTATATTCCAGACTATAAGAAAGTAGGCAATAATAACATTGATGCCAGTGATCGAATGAGGAGTTGTGTTTTTGAGTCAACGCATGAAAATTTAAAAATCTACTGTAACTTCACACCTAATTCAAATTGCTAGTACTCAAAAGTATAAGTCAGATGAACCTAATTAGGATCTTTATATCAAGGACTAATAAGAAAGTATACAAAAAATTTTTGATGCCGTGATCGAAATGGAAGGAATTACGATGTTTTTTTTGAGTAAAGCAATGAAAATTGAAAATCTCACTGCTACTACATAAATCAAATTGCTAGTATTAAAGTATTTGTCCCGAGAAGCTGATATGGTCATTTTTATATACTGATATAAAACGATGCATATAATTGATGCATGTGATCGAAATGGAGGAATTTACTGTTCTTTGAGTCAACCGCATGAAAAAAAATCTACTGCTAACTTCGCACCTATTTTAGTTGCTAGTATTAAAAGTATACCGTCCAATGACGCGATTGAATCATTTTATAGGCTATATAGAAACGTTGCAGATACAATTTTAATGCAGTGATCGAAATGGAGGATATTTCTTTTGAATAAGCATGAAATTTAAAAATCTACTGCCATTCACCTATTTCAATTGCTAGTAATTCAAGTTCGTCCTAATGAGCGCTGATGAGTCATTTTATATCTCGGACTATAAGAAACGTAAATATAACATTGTGATGCCAGTGATCGAAATGGAAGAATTACTATGTTTTTTGATCCACGATGAAAATATTGGAAAAATCTATGTATTCTATTTAGTTGTCTAGTATTCAAAAGTATACGTCCCAATGAGAGCGATGAGTTAATTTTAATATCAACGGACTATAGAGAAAACGTTGCGAATTTAAATTTTGATGCGTGAATCGAATGGAGGGTACATATGTTTTTTTGAGCTCAACGCATGAAAATTGAAAAATCCTACTGCTGACTTCACACCTATGTAAGTTTCTATGTACTTTCAAAAGTATATGTTCAATGAGAACGCTGTGAGTCATTTTGTATATCACGGACTATTAGAAACGTATGCAATATAACATTTTGATGGCAGTGATCGAAATGGAGGAGTAATGTGTTTTTGAGTCAACGCAATGAAAATTTAAAATCATCTGCTAACTTTAACATTTTAAGTTGTGTATTCAAAGTATATGTCAATGAGACGCTGATGAGTTTTTTATATGACAGGACTATAAGAAACTGTATGCTATAAGATTTTTGTTTCAGGTGATCGAATGGACGGAATTACAGAGATTTGAATCTTATGCTAATTAAATATTGAATTTCTACTGGCTACTTTACACTAATTCAATTTGCACTAGTATTTCAAAAGTTATATGTCCCATAAGGTGAGGTCTTTTATATCACAGATATAGAAAGGTATGCATATAAATTTTGATGCAGTGATACCGAAGGGGTAGTTATATGTTTTTTGAGTCAACGCATGAAAATTGAATAACTCTACTGCTAATTCAAACTATTTCAAATAGCTAGTTTAAATAGTATATGTCCAATGAGACTGATGAGTCATTTTATATAAGAATATAAGAAATCGTTGCGTATAACATTTTGATGCAGTTGTCGAATGGAGTAGTATTTGTTTTTGAGTACGCATGAATATTGACTTAATGCTAACTTTTACCCACCTAATTCAAATTGCTAGTATTCAAAAGTTATAAGTCCATGAGACGCTGATGAGATTCATTTTATGTACAGGGTATAGGAAAGTAATGCATGTAACATTCCCATTTTCGATCATGGCATAAATGTTATTTGCAATACGTTTCTATAGTCGTGATATTATGACTCATCAGGTCTTTGGACTTATCTTTTGAACGTACTTAGCATTTGGATTTAGGTGAGAGAGTTAGCAGTAGATTTTTCAATTTTCATGCGTTGGCAAAAAACAAAGTTACTCCTCCATTTCGATTCACTGGCATCACAATGTTATATTGGATACGTTATTATATCTGAGTGATATAAATGAATCAGCGTTCATTGGGGTTACTTTTGGAGTACTAGGATTAAATAGTTGTGAAGTTAGCAGTAGATTTTCAATTTTCATGCGTTGAAGTCAAAAACATAGTTATCCTCTTTGTCACTGGCTATGAAAATGTTATATTAGCTACGTTTCTATATCGTGTATAAAATGATATCAGCGTCTATTGGCTTATACTTTGTTTATATTGCATTTGAATTGGTGTAAGTTAGGCAGTAGATTTCTTTTCAATTTTCAGGCGTTGACTCAAAACATAGTTTCTCTCATTTCGATAACTGCATCAAATGTCTATTGCTAGTTTCTTGATAGGTGCTGTGATATAAAATGATCATCAGGTCTCATTGGGACTATCTTTTGAAAGTACTAGCAATTTGATTAGGTGGAAGTTAGCAGTAGATTTTTTTCAATTTCATGCTTATTCTAAAATCTCAGTAATTCTCCATTTCGATCACTGGCATCAAAATGTTATATTGCATAAGGTTTTCTATAGTCCGTGATATAAAATGACTCATCAGCGTCTCATTTGGATTTATACTTTTGAAGTACTAGCCACTTGAATAAAGTTAAAAGTTAGCAATAGATTTTTCAATTTTCATGCGTTGAAACATAGTAATTCCTCCAATTTGATCACTGGCATCAAAATTGTTATATTGCATACGTTTCTTATAGATCGTGATATAATGACTCATCAGCGTCTATTGAGACATATAACTTTTGAAGTACTAGCAACTTGAATTAGGTGTAATGTTAGCAGTAGATTTTTCAATTTTTATGCGTTGACTCAAAAAACATTATCCTCTATTTCGATCACTGGATCAAAATGTTATATTGCATTACGTTTCTTATAGTCTGGATATAATGACTCATCAGCGTCTCATTGGGATATATACTTTTTGAAGTACTAGCTTTTGAATTAGGTATGAGTTAGCAGTAGATTTTTCATTTTCATTGCGTTGATCAAAAACATAAGTACTAGCCATTTCGATACTGGGCATAAAATGTTATATTGCATATGTTTATTATAGTATTTGATATAAATGATCCTCGTTTATTGGCTTACTTTTGAAGTATAGCAATTGAATTAGGTGTAAGTTAAGGGCAGTAGATTTTAATATTTATTTAGCTAGATTCCTAAAATCTCAGTAAATATCATCCATTATCGAGCTCACTGGAATTAAACTCGTATATTGCATACGTTTCTTATTGTCCGTGATATAAAATGAATCATCAGCGTCTCATTGGGACATATCTTTTGAAGTGACTAGCACTTAATATGGTTGAAGTTACAGTATGATTTTTCAATTTCCATGCGTTGTACTCAAAATAACAGTAATCTCCATGTTTATCACTGGCATCAAAATGTTATATTGCATACTTTTCTTATAGTCCGTGATATAAATTGACTCATCAGCGTTCATTGGGACATATACTTTTTAAGTACTAGCAACTTAATGGTTGTGAAGTTAGCAGTAGATTTTCAATTTTCATGCGTTGACTCAAGAACATAGTAATTCCTTCATTTCGATCACTGGCATCAAAATGTTATTTTGCATACGTTTCTTATAGTCCGTGATATAAAATGACTCATCAGCGTCTCATTGGGAAAAATACTTTTGAAGTACTAGCAATTTGAATTAGGTGTAAGTTCGCAGTAGTTTTCATTTCATGCTTTGGTCGTCAAAAAAATCGTAATTCCATTTCGATCACTGGATAAAAGTTATATTGCTAATTTTCTTATGTTCCATGATATAAAATGCTATTAGATTACTTTTAGACTTTACTTTTGAAAGTCTGAGCAATTGATTAGGTGTAAAGTTACATAGCTTTTAATATTATATAGATAGATCTAAATACTCAGTAATTCCTCCATTTCGATTCAACTGGCATGAAAATGTATATTGTACGTTTCTTATAGTCGTGATATAAAATTGATCATCAGCGTTATTGGGATATACTTTTGAAGTAATGAGAACTTAATAAGTTGGAAGTAGAAGTAGAATTTTAAATTTTCATGCGTTGATCAAATACACAGTTACTCTCATTTCGATCACATGGAATATAAATGGTTCTATTGCCTACTTTTTATAGCTGTGATACTAAAATGACTCATGCAGGTCTCCAATTGGACATTATAATTTTGAGTACTGTAATTAAATAGTTGTGAAGTTAGCAGTAGAGTTTATACAATTTTTCATGCCGTTGGCTCAAAAAATAGTAACATCTCCATTTGATAACTGGCATCAAATTTATATGGTTACGTTTCTTATTATCGTCGTTGATATAAATGCTCTTAGCGTCTCATTTGGACTTATACTTTTGAAGTAACTGCATTTGAATAGGTGGTAAAGTTGCAGTAGATTTTATATTATACTAGAATAGAACTTACTAAATCTCAGTAATCTCCATTTCGGATTACGTGGCATGAAATTCTTATATTTGGCTACGTTTACTATAGTCCGTGATATAAAGATAACTTATCAGGACTATTGGGACATATAAATATTGAAGTACTAGCACACTTCGCGTGGATAAGTTTTATAGTAGATTTTTCATTTTCATAGCGTTGACTCAAAAGCATAGTACTCCTCATTTCGATTACTGGATCAAATGTTATATTGCATACGTTTCTTATAGTACGTGATATAAAATGACTCAGCGTCTCATTGGAACATATACTTTTGAAGTATTAGCATATTGAAAGGTTGTTGATTTTAGATATGATTTTAAAATTTTCATGCGTTGACTCAAAAAACATAGTAATTCCTCCTTTTCGATCACTGGCATCAAATGTTATTTTGCATACGTTTCTTATAGTCCGTGATATAAATGACTCTCAGCGTCTTATATGGGACTATTTTTGAAGTACTAGCACTAATAGGTTGTAAGTTGACAGTGATTTTTCATTCCATGCGTTGAACTCAAAAAAATAGTAGTCCCCATTTCGATCACTGGCATCAA
>JABUQX010117154.1:7500-10000 GCA_015478945.1 Trachelipus rathkii
ATTATATGCTTGCCAATTTGCTCATTTGTAGTTGGTATATGCCTTTTTAAATGAAGTGAAATTTGGGTGTTTGTGTTGAATTATGAGAAGAATTGGGAAGTGGTCTGGGGAGAGATAGATAGATAGATAGATAGATAGATAGATAGATAGATAGATAGATAGATAGATAGATAGATAGATAGATAGATAGATAGATAGATAGATAGATAGATAGATAGATAGATAGATAGATAGAGAGAGAGAGAGAGAGAGAGAGAGAGAGAGAGAGAGAGAGAGAGAGAGAGAGAGAGAGAGAGAGATTGAAAGGTTTGTCATGTAAGGGCAACATGAATCTGAGGGGAGCAGAAAGTGGTGTCAGGGGATGTCGGATTTTGGTTGTGTTGAAGTGATCTTCGTGTAGGTTGATTTATATTGTTGAGGATACTGAGTGACTGAAGATCATTAATAAGTTCATCATCTCTTTGTAAATGCCGGTGAGTATAGAGCCATGAGGGGCGTGTGCATTGAAATCTTCAGTCAGTATCAAGTTGTTACATTGTGCTAGAGGTTGTAGGTTTAGGGCATAGTTCTGTGGACAATTTCTAGATGTGGATGGGGGGGATATAAAAGTTGATTATGTTGTATGTTTTCTTATTAACCTGTATTTGTTTTAACTGGTATGATGATGTTTGGCCGCTGTTCATGAGTTGTTGTGTATGGTTTTTGGTGTTTCGAAATTTTATATTTTTATGTATAAATGTGACAAGGCAATGTTGAGGTGGATTTTTTGTCCTGTCTTAAAGTTGCGTAATTAGGGAATTCAGCGAGGTACGTGTCCTGTTTTAGATGAGATTCCTGTATGAGTGCTATGTGTATGTTGTATTTATGTGTATGTGCATGTTGAAGTTCTTTATGTCTATTTTTTATCCCATTTATATTTAACTGGGGTATAATGATTGAATTATGGGGGTGTGGAATTTGAGTTTCTGTGTGCGCATTTCTGGATAACTGACAGCATCAAATTCTGAACTAAGCCCTGGTGGATTGAAAGTTTGTACACTTCAGATGGAACCATTCATGACAGAAATTACGCTGCACTTAGATCTGACCTCGACCGCATTCTCTATTTCACTTGAAACATTGAAAAATTGTTTCTAACGCCTTCCAAGGCAGGGCAATCTATTATGGGATGTTTTGTGTTGTCGATTGTTTGAGAAAAACATCTTTGACAGTTGGGTGAGGAATCTCAGAAAAAATCAAATTTGTATTCCTGAAGGAAGGGGTGGTGCCCATGGTGGAGCTGTGAAGGCATTACCCGTGTTTGGCGGTCCAAAGTTTGTTCACTATTGGAGAGTTCTGTTGGACATGCTTGCAGCATGGTATTGTTTGGGTATGTAAAAATATTTTCCTAGGTCAGTTGTTTGTGAATGTGTTTAATGATATGAGTGTCGGGTGGTGGTGGAGGCAGATTGTTGTATATAATAGATAGTATTTGTTTTTGTAGCTTTTTTGTTTCTAAGCGTAGGGTGTTGCTGCAATGTTTGATGTAGGGGGTGATCTGTTGATTGTTATCTGCTATAGAATTGACATCCTACCGTGTCGAGATGGGCCCCTGTTGGTAAGATTTTTGTTTAATTTTGAAGGTGATGTTTAGGTGTGAAGGGGAGGTGGCAGCTGGTTATTATTCTAAGGGCTTTATTTTGGACTACTTCCAGCTTCTTAATGTTAGTCTCTGATACTGTGGGAGCCCAGGCGGGGGTTACGTAGCATAAAGAGGGGCGAAGATATTGTCTGTATACTATTGAGTTTGTTTATGTTGTCCAAAGTTAGTCTGTTATTGCCTTCATAGAGTTTAATTTATTTATGGCTTTGGATGTGATGTTATTTATGTGGGAAGCAAATATCATATGTGGATCGAACGTCAATCCTAAGATGGTTGATTGTCTATTAAGATGGTATCTATTATTTAAAAGATGAATTATAGGATGTTTATGTGATTCTCTTTTATCTGGTGTGAATAATGTAATTGAGGATTTTTGGGGTGAGGCTGACATTCTATTATCTGTCAGAAACTGTTCCAATTGTTATATATAATGCTGAGGTTGTTTGTACGCTGTATTTATAGAGTGATGTTGAGCGGTAATAGTTAGATTATCGGCATAGCTATTAATTTTTATATAAAGGGTGGCGGGGGTTGGAAGAACGTGCATAAAATGATTAAGGGGCGAAGGTGAGAGAATGGCTCCTTGGGGGACGCCATTATATAGTTTGTATGTACTGAAAGAGTGTCGTCCTTCTACAACTTTATCTGTACGTCCTGATATGAAGTTTACTACTATTTTTTTGTCTTTAATGGGCATGCTAATATTTAATATTTTATTTATTAAGATATGTCGGGGAACTGTATTAAATACCTCATTAATGTCGATCGCGATTAGAATGGTGCGAGAGGGGAGAGACCTTTGATTAAAGACATTCAGAATATGTTGTGTTAAATTAGTTAAGAGAGCGGTTGTGAAAT
>JABUQX010117154.1:15000-17403 GCA_015478945.1 Trachelipus rathkii
ATGAACATTACTTCGGCTGCAAAGTGGGTGACCAGGATAAAATGTGGACTCTTCATGTTTGTTGTGCAACCTGTGTCAGGCTTCTCAATGGATGGGCGAAGGGTTCACGCCATATGCCTTTTGCCATACCTATGATTTTGAGAGAATCCAAAGATCACACTTCTTATTGCTACTTTTTCATGACCGAAATTCGTGTTATAACATCAAAATCCAAGCACACTGTAAAATATCCTAATTTACAATCTGCTATGAGACCTCATAGTGAAGACTTACCTGTACCTGACCCTCCCAAACAAATGGCACTAAGTGACGACGAGTCAAGTGATGAGGTAGTGGCGGAAGAAACAGAAGACCTGGACCAAACATTTCAGCCTATTTGTTCTTCAAGTGAACCACATTTGTTGAGTCAGGGAGATCTGAATGATCTTGTGCGTGACTTACACTTGTCAAAAAAGGAAGCTGAACTCCTTGGTTATAGGTTAAAGGGATGGAATCTTCTCCAAAAAGAGACTAAAGTTTGTTTTTATCGTGCCAGGCATTGTGGTTTTGAAAATTTTTTTTCACTTGAGAACAGCATAGTGTATTGTAATGATTCATATTCTATTTTGGAGTAAATTTTCCACACATATGACAAGCATGAGTGGCGCTTGTTTATTGACGATGTTAAAGTAAGTTTGAAAGCAGTTTTGCTTCACAATGGTAATGTTTTTTCCTCTGTTCCTCTGGCAAATACACCTTACCTCAAATGAAGGAAACATATGAGAGTATGAAGCTCTCGTTGTAAACAAAATAAGTATGAGGATCCTAAGTGGAATATATGTGGTGATCTAAAGGTCATGTCACTTTTACTTGGAATGCAGCTGGGTTATACCAAATTTTCTTGCTTTCTTTGTGAGTGGGACAGTCGGAATAAGATAAATCATTATCAGAAGAAAATGTGGCCACAACGATCTCTGACTCCAGGAGAGAAAAATGTCATCAATCCTTCCCTTGTTGATTCTCATAAAATTTATCTGCCTCCCTTGCATATTAAGCTAGGATTAATGAAAAATTTCGTCAAAGGTATGTATAGAACTGGCAATAGATTGACATATTTAAGAATTAAATTTCCAAGACTAAGTGACGTTAAAATCAAGGAAGGTATTTTTATTGGGCCACAGAATAGGGAGTTGATGAAAGACCAAAAGTTTGAGGAAGAGCTTAATGATGTTGAAAAACTGCATGGCTGTCATTTAAGAAAGTTTTTAGAGACCACAGAGCAGAGAACTATTCTGACATTGTGAAAGAGCTACTGACATCATACAAGGCCTTGGGATGCAATATGAGCCTAAAAATCCACTTCCTCGACTCTCACTTGGACTTCTTCCCTGAAAATCTTGGGGCAGCCAGTGACGAACACGGCGAGAGGTTTCACCAGGACATTCTGAGCTTTGAAGCCCGATACCAAGGAAAGGTGAGCACTTCTATGTTGGCTGATTACTGTTGATCACGACAAAGGGACTTACCAGAAGCTAAATATCATTCAAAATCATATACCTCTACGTTTCAAAGCTCGATTTGTAAATTTATTTGATACATTTATATAAAAATTTAAATATGCTATCCCAGAAAAAATATGGGTGGCAGAAAAAAACTGAAAACATATTTGAAATCAGAGGAAAATATGGCCTAAAATTCACCCATTTCAGTTTGTGGTACAAAATGTTTTGAAATTTTGTTAACCAGTCTAATAATAATAATAAATAATAATAATAATAATAATAATAATAATAATAATAATAATAATAATAATAATAATAATAATAATAATAATAATAATAATAATAATAATAATAATAATACTTTATGTGTACTTTTTACTGAACGAAAATATGTACAAAATGATTTAAAAAACAACAATTACGTAAATAAACAAATCGGATCAATTTACTTTTACGATAATCTGAACTTGCTTTTATTGTCCTCGTATTTTATTTCAAGGTACTTTTATGGCACTCGTGTTGTACAGTTGACTTTTATGATCTTTGTGATGAGTAAATTTGTTAGGTTAGGTTAGGTTAGGTTAGGTTAGGTTAGGTTAGGTTAGGTTAGGTTAGGTTAGGTTAGGTAGTATCCTAATTAGATTTCTATCCTTTTTTTTTGTTTCCTTTGGTATATTAATAATAATAATAATAATAATAATAATAATAATAATAATAATAATAATAATAATAATAATAATAATAATAATAATAATAATAATAATAATAATAATAATAATAGCTACAATCATTACCATAATTATGACTTGTTATAATAACAAGTACTATGGTAGTATCCAGTTTTGATGTTAATAAAATGGTTAGATGTTAAATAAATAAAATCGCTGGTTAGTTACTTAATAATATTGATTTAGATAATAAA
>JABUQX010117155.1:0-2500 GCA_015478945.1 Trachelipus rathkii
CAAAGAGAGAGATAAAAGCTTAGGATCTTGATGAAACGTTCAACCCTGACCATCCACGTAACATTTGCCTAGGTTATCCGGAAATTTTCTTAGGTGAGAATGTAAGTGGTGCAACTTTATACTCATTCTACATGCCATCGAAATGAAAACTGTCTAAGCAGTTCCCTGTACATTTAAGTGGTTCTGCGGTCTTTCCTGTTTCCCAGAAATCTGTTTACATCTGAAAAAAGCATTCTATCGCTCTTGCTCTATACACAGTCCCTTTGTTGTAGCAAAGGCTAGCATCAAACGGAGGAGTGTCGGTATTTGTGGCCATCAATATCCGCAGCTTGTTTTTTCTCGTCACCGACCATGGAACGTTGAGCATATATAGCGGAAGCATTCAACATCATGGTCCAGGGCCTTCACAAATTGTTTCATTCAAACCAAGTTTTATGTGTAGTGAAGGTAAGATGATGTTTTCTTTCTGTACAAGTGGTTCACGTACGATGTTCATGTCACCCTGGCGTCATACGGTTCTCTCTGGTGGCCATCTCTTTGTGGTCCAGTGATCGTCCGCCGGCTGTCCACATAGTCACAGAAGCACGGGATATTTGGTGAAACCTGCTTGCTGACCGATCAAAATGTTTACCATTTTGAGGTCGACGCATATTTACCATCCATGTACCTGATATTGTAGCCTCTCCAAACTGTCTTGATTTTTTGCATACTCCTCTCTCATCCGTACCGAGTACCCTACTGGAACCGAAGCATACCTGTTGCCGTTGTGTAACAAAACACACTTTAAACTTTTAAACTGCTCTTGAAAGTGTCAATAAACAGTCGCCACATCACATCAACAGTATGCGAGTCCCATAGCGAGTAGAAGGCCTGCAACTTCACTGCAAATCCACAAGAGTGTACCATCTGACTGAAGAGCCTCTTCCGCAGCTCTGCTTCTGCTCTTTACGTATAAAGATGTTACTCTTGCGCATGGTCACATAGTCAGTTTCTGCAATGCAAACCTAGAAAGCCAACAGCTCAGGACAACTTCGGCAAACACAACTCTCATACAAGGATCGTTCAGTTCACCCTTGGTGAACAATGACGGACCATCGACTGTATTCTCAGATGGATGATAGATTATATTCATCCAGGTCATGGCATCCATACAAGTAAGACGTACTAGAAAGTTTACCACATGCTTCCATGAATAATGACCGGCAAAGTAAACTGTGCTACTGTAGCATTATGCTGGATAGGTAACGTCTATACAGCTTACAAAGTGCGCGCACATGATTTTTGTCATTCTAGGGAAATATGCCAAAATAGTGATCTCATAAATTGCACAAACAACGCGGATGTGATACAGTAAATCCCGAGAATATATTATGGATTATGCAGCACCTCCGAATTACTATATATCGTGCTACAAAATCCATCCAAGAAAAACTTTTCCCGCTTTTTTTGTTGTGACCAGCTGTAAGTTTTCTTTATTTTTCCCCTAAATGGATGACCGAATTTGAAATAATCTATCGGCCGAAATAGCGAAGTGATTATTCTCCGCAATATTCGTATTCGGCCGAAATACTTAGCCGAATATTTCGGTATTCGGTATTCGGTCTTTTTCACTATTTCCGGCCACATCCCTAATATATTATATATATATATATATATAATAAATATATATATATATATATAATATATATATATATATATAAAATATATATGATATATATATATACTATATATATATATATATATATATAACTAAATATATATATATATATATATAATATATATATATTATATACTCTAT
Organism: Trachelipus rathkii; assembly: GCA_015478945.1. Lineage (NCBI taxonomy): Eukaryota > Metazoa > Arthropoda > Malacostraca > Isopoda > Trachelipodidae > Trachelipus > Trachelipus rathkii. The sequence goes on from JABUQX010117155.1 coordinate 1,799, forward strand.
ATATATATATATATTATAGTATCAAAGAAATCAAATTCAAAATTACCAATTATCTCCATAAACTCCCATGATAAAGATGCCAAATAATATTTATTTTATATTCATTTAATCAAATGTAGAAAACATCCGCACATCCTCATTTTTCAAATAGAGGATGCGGGATGCCGATTGCGAATGCCGGATTGTGCCGTTAAGCTGAGGATGGCGGATCGAAATCGCGGATGCGTGAATGTCAATTTAGGGCGATGTTCCCAAATCGGATGGCGGATGCGGATGTCCATTCCATTCACTGTTTAATAGTGGCCTTTCGCGTCTTCATTGGCGTCCATTTTTTGTTACTGCCATGACAACGCAACAAGCCACTGCCGGTCGTCCAAACGTACCGTTACAACAGTAGACTCAGAACTCCTGGCATTTCTGCGAGGAGCCCGGACTTGAAATCCCATTGAACCATGTTTGCGGATTGTTGGGTAGGCGGTGTTGACCGTGAACATACTCCGCACATCTCAGGTAACTTTCAAACGCTTTGACAAGCATCCCCGCAGGAAGACCAACTCCAAGATCATTTCATCAATGCGAATCGCTTGAGATAGTGGCAGGCCAGCGGGGGTACCAACCCATTATTAGAGACCACCTTTATGCTGCCATTTCTCATGGTAATTTGTACGAAATATTGTTGTGATTTTAATTAATATCATCATA
>JABUQX010117155.1:20000-40766 GCA_015478945.1 Trachelipus rathkii
GCAGCTTTCACTTTTCTTTTAACTTTTTTTCTCATCTCTTGTATTCTCTACCATGTAGTAGACATTAATAGTAATCTTTAGCAAAACTTCTTTTTTTCCTTTTAATAATAACATCTAATTCTTCACTCCACCATTCGCTACCTTTTCTTTTACTCCTTCGGCCAATCTTTTTCACACCACAAACTTCCCTTGTAGTCATCAGTATTGTTTCCTTAAAAGCATTCCATTCCTCTTGAACTCCTTCTTTCTCTCTTTCTTTCACTATTTCCCATTTTTCTGCTAAAATTCTTTCGTATTCTGTTGAATATTCATCATTTTCTAAATTCTCAACTCTTGTAACTTCTACACTTGTGTTAAATTTCAATCTTTTCTTCCACCCTCCTTTCACCTTTATCTTTGCTTCTACTAAATAGTGATCAGATATACCCCCTGCTGCACCCCTTAAGACGTTCACATCCAACAACCTGTCTTTCTCCGTTTGACTTACACATACATAATCAAGCAGAGCACAAATACCTGTCACTCCACTAACCCAGGTATATTTATGTATGTTTCTCTTATTAAACCATGTATTTCCTATTATCATTTCTTTCGCAGCGCATAATTCTAACAATTTTTCCCCATTTTTGTTTTTGCCATGTACTCCAAAAGAGCCTACTATTCCTTGTACTTGCACATCATTCACCCTTGCGTTTAAAACACCTAACAACTATACTTTATCATTCCTATTAAAACTACCCAAACAATGGTTTAATTCATCCCAAAACACCTCCCTTAATTCCTCGGCTCTATCATTTACTGGGTCATTTGCACTTACAAGCATCCAGCTTTCACTTCTCAGTTTCATTTTTACCCACATTAATCTTGAACTAACAAATTTACTTTCTTTCACATATTCCCATAATTCTTCTTTCATAATTATCGCTACACCTTCTCTAGCTCTGACCCTCTCACTCACCCCTGAAACTAGTCCCCTGTAGCTTCCAAACCATTCCTCTCTTTTGCCTTTTAGCTTTGTTTCACTTAAAGCACAAATATCTATTCCCCTCTGTTTGCAAACCAGCCCAACCTCTTCTCTCTTACCCTCAGCATTTACCCCTCTAACATTCAAACAAGCAATTTTAAAAATTTGTCTCTTATTTTCCACTTTCATCTTTACTGAGTCTGTTTTAGTATCCGTTTTGTTTATAATTTCTCCTTTGTATTCCTTCACTGCACCTGTTCTTGGGAAGAAAACTAAATGACTAGGAGGGTTCCCAGCCTCTTGTAGTCACTCGTTTTCAACAAATTTCACAGGTAATTATTAACAACTTTCTATTAAAATTTTAGAACAACTTACCTCGCTCAACGAATAAATTATTCAGCAATGTAATAAGCTTACTATTTTTACTAAAGAGAGCTAAAATCGATTTAGAAGCTATTATTAAAAATAGTAAAAAAGTTTTACTTGTAAGTATTTAAATTCTAACAAATAGGTCAATTCAACTATAAAAAAGTTGCTTCACCAAATAATGAATTTAAAAATAATTTTGAATATTTTTCTTTTTAGTTTAACAATATCGCTAAAAATTAAGTACGCAATAAAATAAAATAACTTTTCTGAACACAAATAAGATTAACTTCAACCAAAGCTCTGAATTTTATTCACTTTATGGCGCCAAGAGCATTTAATAGCCGATTTTCAAGTTCTCGTTTTATCCATTTCATTTTCCATTTACGCCGAGAGTGTCTAGATCAACAATGTGACTGTATAAGTCAGATTCATTTACAAAATTCGTAATTTTTTTTTTTACATATCGTTGAAATGACGTTTAGTCTGGTAGCATTATGTTTCCCGTGTCAAAGTTAATGAAGGGAAGGTACCAGTGCCACCCTTTAATCAATAAAAACATGTAGTTTGATAATTTCTATAGTGACACTCTCACAGGTGTTGCGTATGATTGTAATGACGTCATCCAAGATGAACGCCATTTCACTATAAACAAACTGCCTTATCTCGGTCGCTTTCAAACCGATTTTCAATTTTTTTTTTAACTTGTTGGAAAGGTATTTTTGAGAGCTAAAAGAAATTTTTTTCAGCAGGTATTGCAAAAAAAAATAAAAATATTTAGGTTGATATCTGGTTTTATGCTAAAAAAATATTGTTTTAGCCCGATTTTGACGTTTTTTGCTCTGTCACGCTGCGTGGTCGTGTTCTTTGGTATATAATATTTAGGAATCGTAATTAATGCTATTACTATTACTATTGGTACTACTATACATTTGAGTATGCACAGTTTTATTAATCTCATTTCTTTTACTTTAGAATGAAAAATCTCGTATAAAGTAGTCAGTAATAATGGATGGGGTACTTACTACATGTTCAGATGCCAACATCAAAGAGGAAGAGGAGCAATAGTATTGACTACAGTTTTTGTGTATTGTGTCAAAAAAGGGGAATGAGTCACTTGTTGTTGAATCAAAATCCTCAAAACAACTTCTAGAAACCCTTGCCTAACGAAGTAAGTTCGGAGACAGAGAATTTGAATATTCATATTAGTTAATTTTTGATATAGACAAACTGACAGAAAAAAATGGTCCTTGGCATTTATCTTGTTATAAACAGTGCACTCACAAGGTACAACTAGTAAGATTGCAAGCCAAAAATGAAAAGAAACCAGAAGCAATTGACATCATAAATAAACCTTCTATAAATAACACACGAACACCATTTACAAGATCGTGCGGTGAACGAACAGAAGGAAACATGTTTTTTTCTGTAACAAAGCAGACTCCAGAGGTCATTAATTGTTCCCAGTTTCAAAAAGGAACTCCGACACAAAACTATGCGAGCATGTTAACCATAACAATAATGATCAATGGAAAGCCAAATTATCAGCGTGTATATACCCAAGGGATGCACACGTGTATGACATTTCCAATCACAAAGAATGCTATAAAAAAATGTTGTAAATGTTTTACGCAAGAAGCATCAATGTCAAATTCTAGACAACAAAGTTAGTATAACAGATAGTGTATGGAAACTAAATTTCATCAATTCTCTTTCAGAGAATTTACAAGACGGAAAGGTGGTGTCCATTGCAGAAGCAGAAGATGTGTACAAAGAAATATGTGCAGCAAACAGGATGGAGAATGAACATGTTATGAAGAGGATGGAAATTAAACCACTCATTGAAGAGCTTTGGGACATAGACGTACAATTTATTGACCCCATCCGCAAGAATCAACCACAATGTATCTTTTTAAAAGCTACTACATATTTTGTTCTAACTAAAGCTGAAGAAACCACTAGCTTTTCTGGAAAAGTGAAGACCCTCTTTGAAGCGGCACGTATTATAAGGAAGTGTTTTTTGTCTAGTAGCCAGTGGCATTTTCAAGGATCAGTCAATATTATTAAACATAGTAATGTAATACCATTGGATTTTTGAATTGAATTTTTCTTTAAGTGGTGTATTACTGGAAGCATTTGATTTCAAAACGCCAGAGTTAATACAGAACAAGTAGCTGAAATGGCATTAGTACATTCACAAAGTTTTATGTATGAATGCCTAAGGGAACGGCAAGCATAAAATGAAATTACGACGATGACCAAACATCATACTCGTGACTACCCACTATAAGTAGGTCTTGGTTTAACAGTTCATTCCAATACTCGCAGCAAATTCTTTGTCCATCTTTTGCATAGTATAGGTTGCTCAGTTGAATACAGCAGAGTTCTGCGCCTAGAGTTATCAATAGCAAAAGAGGTTATACGCCGAATGGATGAAAATGGTGGGGTGTTTATTTATTGTGCAGCAGAGAATATAGATTTCCTCGAAGATACTCCTGATGGTAAAGGAACTCTACATGGAACAGCCATGGTCTGCTACCAAGAGTGCTTACCTGAAGACCAGTCTGAAATGACGGTAGTTCCAGGTGCAGCGCCAGGTCGCTCATTAACAAATCTTCCTCAGTGTATGACCACTTTAATGGAATACAAAGGTTCAAAGAACATTAAGCCAGTAAACCCAACTATTACAAAAGAAGTACAATATTCGACCAAAGCAGATCTATTACAATATGTTTCTCTAGACATGGCGTAGTTATTGAGCATATATGTAAACTGGTCATCAGAAAACACAACGTATTCCAAATTTCAGAGTGAATCACAATAAACATATGACATAGAGAGTCCAGGAGTTGATCTGTCGGATGCATTGTATCAAATGAAGGGAACCACACACATACCAACCAGGGTTGTGGAGTCGGTTCAAAAATTTTCCGACTCCGACTCCGACTCCGACTCCGACTCCGGCCTCTTAAAAATTACCGATCCGACTCCACTCCGACTCCGACTCCACCCTTTTGAAAAATTACCGACTTCCGACTAAGCTACTCCGACTCCGTCAAGCAAGTAAATTGTCTGGAAATATATTATGAAAATTATATATATTTATATAATATATATAATATATAATATATATATATATATCATATAATCATTTATATATATATTTATATATATATAATTACTAATATATATATATATATACTATACTATATATATATTATATATATATAATATATATATATATAATATATTATATTACTATATTTTATATATATATTATGAGGGTATTTGTTCCATTGATCGTTAATGGATATTAGTCTAGTAGACATTGCTGGATTCAAGGAGGTATAGAGACTCTAAGAAGCTACAATATGTTTGTAAGAATGAGATGACGATACGCACAGAAATCGTCTTACAATTAAATATAGTGATCCAAGAAATTAGCTACCACTAACGGAGGTTGGCAAATGAATGCGCTCAGAAGCTAGCCAGTATGTGTGCGAGGCAGACAACCTTCAAGAGACAAATGAGGGCACAAGTGCTGTCGAATAAAGAATACGGATATTACCATGCTGAGACGATATCACACTTAGAAAGGTACATACGTAGCGATCCGCTATTGTCAGTAAAGAAACATAAAAGAACATGAATTATAGCTGTCGGTGGTTACACACTGAAAATCAGCGACGCTCATATATGGGAGTATCTGTCGCGGAATCGACCGCTGCGCGACCAAAGAACAGTGGTCAATGGATTGAGTCATGTAAAGGAATGCCTGGAGGAGAGAAAATGTGAGTTATCAGAGGCGAGAAGAAAGGGTGCAAATAGAAGTCGAATGCGGGATGAACATTAGCAACCATATTAGACATGAGAGTTATCTATACTGACTTCCAACCTCAGGTCTTAAGTTTCACGCACGCATAAGAATTCATTCGGCAAGCGATTGCCCATGTGGTAATCGTCGACAGTACCCAGTGTGCAAGTACGCTAGATAGAATTATGTGCCTGCAGAGCCAAATATCGATTCCTTGACTGAACAGTAATAACGGAGCCTCGAAAAGCTGGGTCTACCGCCAGAAGCAAGTTAAGCGTTTCTTATATATGTCGTACTTTTTCTTCACTCTTTCTCTCCTGCAATCTATCCATATCATCAGTCTCTTAGACCTAATAGACATGCAACTTAATCGACATGTATACCCGGCTTAGAGCGATGGCTGTGAGAAGTGTGAAGTGATGATGACTGATATGTATTATTACTATATCACGCGTAATGTATTTAAGCTTATCAACAACTGATAACTAATTATAATAATCAATCAAAATTATACATGACTAATATTCTGTCATATTTGCATGCAGTTACTCCTATTTTCCCTCGTTTTCCACTTGTAGTATCATAGTAAATAACATCATCAATATATCTTTGATATATAATTAGATAAAGTATGATTTTAATACTATACATACTATACCTCCATTATCTATCATTCGCATAGTTCTACATTTTTTCCAATAGGAACTGTAGCCAATCTTCTACTGGCTTACCACATATGACTTACTCAGATATTGAAAGAGCTTATATCGAAAGGCATCACTGCTCTACCTCCAAAGCTAGCTATAGTAGTCATAACGGTCTTTTTGCTAGATTATGAATATAAATAATCTATACCTAAGAGGTATACAACACTTGTAATTTGAAGGAACTTATGCAGATATGCTACTATCTATACACTATAATATCTATATTTTATTATTTATTATATATTAGTATTAATTAATTATTTATACTTCATTATTATTATTATTCGTTTTTTATATTATAGATTATATATTCTATATATTCCTATTATATATATATATACTTAATAGTATTTATTTTTCATATTATTTTCATATATTTATTTATTACTTATTATTTATGTTATTCTTATATTATGAATTATTATTGTATAGTATAATTATTAATATTATACTATCTTACTGTATATATTATAAGAGCATATATCTATATATCAAAAATAATATATATTCATACTGTTATTATTACTAATATCTATTATTATCATTTTTTTTTCTTGTTTTATTCTTTTTATTGAATTATTAAATATAATATATCTATTATATTTATAATATATCTATATATATATATAGATACTATAAGGTTATATATATTATATTATATATTAATTATATATAATATAGTAATATTATATATATTATATATATAAGATATCACATATATATATATACTACGACTCTTAATATAATATATTAATTATCAATATTATTATAGTAATATAAATAATACTAATATTACCATTAAATACATATATATTAAATAGTTAATAATTATAAATATTACTCTAATAATAAAAAGCCAGGGTCCCCACAATTTTGTACCGGTCGACTGATCCAATTATTTCACCCAAAGATGATATGGACATAAAGATTATTAATTCTTTTGCCTATAGAGAATTTGTATGAGAAAAAGAGCGGAAACTGTAGCTTTTATCTTAATACTACTAAACGTCACGTTTCGAAGGTGTTTTTACGCGTGTATGTAGTAAATTTTTCGTTCGGAATGTTCATTTCTTATCCAAACCTATGTTTCTGAAATTTTTCGAAGCAAACTTCTACAAATTTTCTTCCGAAATGACTTCAAACAGAAATATGCATAGATGGGTCCATTAACTACAAAATGATTAATAGTTATTATTAGTTAAATGAGATTTTCTACAATTTGCTTTGCAGTATAGCAAAATTTTGTCTGAAGATATTAATATGAAGCTTAATGTGAGTCATTAATATTTTTTTTGTCTTAAGAACTTTTGATATGCATTTTATCTAAGTATGCGATCTGGTATATATGAATATTTCGGCATAGCATATTGTTTCTCGAATTATATTTTGCATTAAAATTTTAACTTATTTTTTTTATTACTTTTGAGGTATGGCGCAAACTGAAATTTTACTCTTAAGTGTAACAAAATTATGCATCTCGCATGTAACTATATAACGCTTCTCTTAATCAATAATTATCTGTATTTGTTAGTATCAATTAATGACATTATACAATAAGATAAGAGAACATATATATTTATCTAAAAATAATATATAGCTAAGAATCGAATATACTCTAAGTATTCAGACCAAGTGGAATAATTACACAGTCATCGTTATGATCAAACTTGTGTGCTTATACCACACCATATGCCAACTCAGATCAGATTCTTCTTAGTTAGCTTGTTAATATGACTTTCACGGTCAAGGAAAATACCTCTTCTATAACTTACACCATAATAAGTTTAGTTTACTCGATACACGATTCATAAAATTCAAAAATATCCACAGTAATATCCTTCCATAGTACATCATAGATATTTTCGTGTGAGAATTTTGTTCCAGAGAAGAAAAATACGGCAAGTTAAGAAATCATAATTAGTAGACAATATACATAAAAAAATTAGGATTTATCATATAAATTATACTGAAACTACATTTGACACTCACTCCTAAACACTCGCATAGAACTGACCTACCTGACCCTTCCGTGTCATCCCGATCGCCATGAGCATTTAAAAACCCAACATGCTATTCGCTAGAGTTTTTCATTTTGATCAAGAAACCAAATGAAGATCGGGTTGGAAATTGTTGTATATCTGCTAGCACACAATGATTTAAGAAAAATCACTTCCATGAAACATACTTCAACAGTATTATCTCCGCTTCAATCTTATAGCTTACTAGTAATGTACCACCATACTATAATAGTATACTTTCAAGTCATGTAATAGTTCAATTATATATATATAGTATATACTAATATATTCTAAATAATAAATTCTGCTTAAAAGTGATGTATTCCCAAGTGTAAAAATTAATAGGATAATTAATAAAAAAATATAATGAAAATATTCGATAAATTATATGTATGGTCAAATGTGTGCGTGTGCTCAAATGTGAGGCATGAACTTTGAAGCGAAGACCAAAAAAGAAGTTACAGGCAACCAAAATTTTAATCAGACAAATACTTTGTCTATGAATATGTTGACTATCTAAATTTATTTGGAATCTTTCTAGTTTCTAAAACGTCTTGAAATTTCCGTCTTCGTATATTTTAAGAAGGAAGAAACTGTTTCTATTAAATAACGTAACTCTTAGATTGAGTGAATTAGCATATAAGTATATTTATCTTCATATAATATCAATATTCTGTCATAATTAATTATATCCTATCCAACAACAAAATACTAATTGATATATATACTTACTTCAGTCTATATATAAGTAATGTACATACTACGATAATTAACACTCTCAATATAAGACTATTTTCTGCTTTAGCATCTTCTTCTCACCTGTAAAAAAACTGAAACATGTATTTTTCAGAGTTTATATGAATATCTTTTTTATGAAGTTATTTACGGTCATACTATATATTTACGTAAACTATCCCATAACATAATATATTACTCAAATGATTATACTACTACTTGAAAGCCTACAAATAACTAATACTATTTCTATTTTCCTGATTTACTATACAGTGAGTCCGTATCAAGATTAAGAAGTACTATATTATTACTATTATCATACCTATCAATATTATTTATAAGCTTAAATGCTAGTATCGATATACGTTAGTACATAGTTTAATTTTACGTGTATTTAAGCATATGTATCAGACTAATACACTTAGAATATATATAAACATATAGATAAATATGATAACTTAATTATAATATATATATATATATATCAAATATATATCATATAGTATCTATACTATATATATATACTATATATATATACTAATATTACTATATATAATATATATATATATATATATATATATATGCATTGAAACGCAGTACGTCTGTGAAGAGTTATCATCATCATGACGTGGATAACATCGCCGATGTTATGCAAAGAGTTACCACGTACCTCCGACAGGTTATACTTTCAAGATGTATAACAGTATGTCTCATATCATTGTATTCTCTATGTGTTTACTTCATTAACTATACTTACTTGCGCATTTCCATCTAAAGTTAGTGGAGCTTGTGCTCGTATAATCGTGTTCTGTACACTAATTAAACTGGTGTTTGTTTGTTTATTAAAGTATTCGTAAACCCCTTCTATGTTATTTAGCAATTGTGTATGCAAAGTGAACTACGAGATGTTTGGAACTTCTGAGCCACAATATACTATATATAAATATATATCTACTATATATAGTACTAAACTATATAATATATATAATCCACTATTATATATATATATAATAATATTACTGATATATGATAATTATAATACATATTATATTTCAAAGCATATTTGCACTGCAATAACATCGCAGACAATTCCACTTCTGTACTATTTCATGCAACATAATCCTATACTATACTTCCTATAATATATTACCTGATTATATATAATATATACTAATACTATAGTACTACTCATATTATACTACTATATATATATATATATTACTACGTCATCATATATATATATAATATCATATATAGTCATACTTATACTTATATATGATATATAGTATAGCTTATAATATAATATACTATATTACTAAATAAAACTATAGCCTATATATATATATACTATCTCTATACTGTATATACATATAGCTACTACATACAGTATATATAACTACTAATATATTAAATATACAATATAATATATTTATATAAAATTCATACTAATTCCAATAATAGCATCTGCGCAAGGTCCTGCCTCCTATTTTCTCTCTAGGTACTGATATCTAATTAAAATGCTAGAGACGCAAAACAAGCCGTTAAGACTCGCCTAGCTTTGCTTTGGAGAGTATGCAGAGCAGTCGATCACCTCTCAACCTGTTTCGACTCAAGCTTTCCAGTATATCATAGAAGCTTTTTCCCGTCACCCTTCACTACGCTTCTGAGCTCGTTCTGAAAAATCACACTTAGAAACGGTATCTAAATGGAGGACTAGTTTGTAGTTTCACTCATTACAATATGTATCACCACGATGATCATTTTCTGCTTTGACCTTTCTGCAACCCTTTAATACAAATGACATTGCAAAAGTGCAGATTTAGCTTTTTGTTGTATTCTTCAGATTTAAGCTTACACCATGTAGATGCGATAAAATTTCCATTAATTATAAAAACAAGCAAGGGTCCTACCTTCAATTTTACCTCCTCTAAGCTCTGATTAATAATGCTCGAGCAGCGAAAAAGCTCGTTAGAACTTGTCTAAACATTAGCCTTTGGAAGTAGAGCAGTCGCACAAGCCTTTCGACTAGCTCTTCGAATAGTTCTTAGATACGCTTTTTCGCCATACTCATCTTCTGAGCCTCTGAAAATCTTGTATCTGTGAGAACCCCACGTAGATCAATGGAAAAGCAGACTATTGTCCCCCCAGTTTTATCATCACTCTCTTCGCAACTAGTCGTTCAAGATGTTATATCTTTCTTCTTGACTTTCTGAACCCTACTTAATACACATGACCACGTTGCCAAAGAGAATTTAGCTTCTTTGTTGTTTTATTCTTCATGTTAAGGCTTACCCTGTAGATTGAAGGTACAATATTAATCAACAGCCTAAGCATAATTTTTTGTTGATTATCAATCATGTTCTAATTTCGAGGAGAAAACAATTTTATTATAAAAGCTGCGTAATTTCATTGGCAAGTCATATTTATTTCAACATAATTCCCCAACATCTTCAAAGATAGTAAGATGGTTACTAGGTTGAACGTTTGAATTTATCTACGGATATAGTTCAAAGTGAAACACTAGGCTACAGGCGTGCTCAAAAACCTACTAATATTGTCGCTAACGCCATAATTTGAGAATATGAAGTTGCAAGTCATGTGAGACACTTAGATGAAGTGATTTGAAGTTCACCCTCACCAGACCACACAATGACTCATTTGTTATCTTTTGTTGGTCACGTCATTAAAATTTTCTGCTCCCAACCTGACTCAATTTTGAAATGTTACGACCCACGACCTCGCACTTCCAGACTCGACCTCTTGAAACAAACTTACCAACTCCGATGTCGTTCCGACCTCCCGAAATCGCAACCCTTTTCACTAGTACATTGCCCCGATGACCGACTCGCGGAGACATACACGACTCCGTACTCCACCATACTCAAAATTACCGACTCCCCGACTTACCGCGACTCCGACTCCACAACCGGCTGATTACTTCAACCACACATAGTCATCCTTTAAATTCACGCGTATACGCCTGAGCGATTGTCCTAGAACACCGCAAGCACGACAGCAATGTCATCACTACCGTCATAATACCGGCTAAGCTCCACTGATCATTCAGTTCCCAATGTAACCAATTCCTACCCCAACTGGATAACTTGTTAATAAACCGAATCATGTGGCAAATAATAATGTTCCAAATTGTAGTCTTGGACTCCAGAACTTGGGTCTTATACAGCTCTGATTCCCTCATCTAAAATGATGCACGAGTTGATCTGTCATTCACCGTTGGATATGATCGCAGAAACAAAGCTGCCGTTTCAACTAACAAACTTTCAGGAAATCTATAACATAATTAAATTGACATACATTATATTGGCCTTGGAAGACTGGTAACTTCCAGATCTCGATGGTTCCTTAAAACCTGATATGTGGGACTAGTCTAATCAAAATCATCATCAGATGAAGAATTCAGTAACCTAAGTTGACGGCTGATCATTAAACACTTCGAAATTCACCTAAGATTCACGCTCAATGCAATGAATTAACAACTTATCAGTAATTTCTTTGGTATAAAGAAACATGATGCAATTGAAACTATTGAGTGTTTAATATAATGAGTATTGGACAAAGCAGTCAGAACCAGAGACCGAAGATTTACACATGAAAAACTAGTACACACACTAAAGAATGTCATTATATCAAAAATAACTCTTGAGATGCAGAAGTTAGATACTCTATAAACCAAGAGTGAAAAATTGATATTCATAAATGTAAAGCAACCAGAAAAACTACTACATAAGATTTAGACGACAGTTGCGAAAAAATACTTCAAGAGAATGAGAATCTGTATTTGTATACTTGTTCTGTAGGACAGACATAATGTCGGACTGGACTAATGGGATCTGATCTTCTTCACCTTATAAAGTATGAATAAAATACTATTACTATTGCATTAGAATTATTGACACAAGAACTATTCCTGGACTAATGACCACTTGGAAACGCATTGCCTGATATGGAGAAAGTTTGAAAAGAACATATCCAGAGACTATATTTTGGGAGATGGTAAGATTCGAAAAGAAAAGCAGCAGACTGAGAGTAGTAAACAAGTCTAACCATACCATTTCGTTTAATCTAGCATGTGATGACGGTACGAGAAAAATACATTAAAAACGTAGAAGCAAGAGAAAGTTGATGTAGGAGATAGACTGGTATTGTGAAAATAACACAACAAACCACGAAGGTGACTCACCTATCCTGCTATTTCTCTTAACAGAACACCTGAGCTTCCAAAGTGGTATCACAAGACACACACTGAGATGAGTCGGCAGTATCATTCCAAACCGGCGAAGCGCAGCAAAACACAAATTTATAAATAAAGAATTCTAGCAGATATAGCTTCAAGATAATAGCCAATTCAATTCCTCATATGGTGAACTGAAGTCGTATGAAATCTTTTATCATCAGAGGTCATCCCGAAACGTTCAATCGCACAACATAACGTACACAGTCTAAATTCTGAAAACTAGGCAAATCACATACACAGATGTATTAAGACGGAATTGAAAATCATTAAGGAAACAGCATTTGCTTATAAAGCTTTCACATCTAGAAGAACTTCTTGAATGATCAGTCTCAGTATTATTGCAATATAAAAAAACAGAACAATAACTAAAACAATCAATATATCTACCCCATAACAATCACACATTCATGAATCAACAAATAACAAAAAGCTGACATGCCAGATTTTGTTCCTTTTTATGTACATGAGATTATTAATGATAAGACTCAGCACAGATCAATTATCATACGAACGCACGGAAATAAACTCTGTACACACGCAACACTTTAAGGTAAAGTATGACAAATGTCGTTCGTTGCCTAGATCGATCGCTTGCAAAAATGGCACCAAAAACCCCCAATAATCCGCATCAGATTGCCCCAGCCTAAAAGTAAAATAATTCATACCTTGAAAGCTTCTCTTATCTCGAGAATCTCTCCGCTGCAAAAAAAACATCCGACCTAAACATCAAGTTTTATAAATCTCACAACGTTAAGATAAAGCTGTAGTTAGACAAAGCGATATGAAAGAATTCACCAAAATCAGAACTGCCACTTCTGAAGAAACCATTGAGGAGAAAAGTCTCGAATGAAGATACTTCGTCTACTGGCCTGATCACTGAAATTAAAGGATCTATTTAGCCAAATTCTACATTTGGGTCGTCTATTCATTAAATTTTCATACTTGTTTACGAACGATACCATGTACGAAAATCAATTTCCAAAGATACTATGTAAGAAGATCACATGTAAGCACACTTGTGCAACAAGTACAAAAATATTACAGAAGGAACCAAATAGACGTTTCACAGATATAATATTGAAAAACTACTTGTCCACCTCCGCAACGCAATCTGCCCTGGAATCTTACTACCTACCTATGCACACCACCCCCAAAGCTAGTCAGACCAAGAAAGCCAGCAAAGAAATGTGTCTGTTTTCGAGAAGTACGGAAAATTTCTGAGACGCACATGCCCTAGCCCTGCTCCCATTAAAGCATAGTCAGAAAAAGCCAGCACAAAATCTCTACTAGATCCCCTAACGCCAACAGTCATCTGCAGTTACGACATATTCCTCACTACCTAGCAGTCCTATATTCACCATAACACAGATATTTTATTATTTTGCTTGTGCATGACACTACCAAGACCTCTCTGGAATCAACTATCTCATTAGTCTCAGACATCAGTCGAACCAAGCCCTGCCAATCCAGTAAAACATTATTCTGTATCACTCATTAGCAGCCAAAAGCTTCATTCATCTATCATCCTGCGCATTTCACCGCACTTATCAGTTGTGATCACAGAAAAAGTCGTTGGAGGGAACATTCTTTCCTATCATTGTACGGATGATACTCATATTCTCCAATGAGTTGGAATGAAGCAAGTGTTGCCTTGCTGAATGCTTCCTGAACGCCGTCCAAAGAGACCTATATTAATACCTGATTGCATATTGTCGCTGTATTTCAGTTGGAGCAGAAATATCTTTAATTGCCAAATCAGGGTTACTCAGGAACACACTATCATCACACTCACTTGCAGAACTACTTGTTGTACCAATGTTCTTATTCTGTCACGCAAGCCCTTGCGAGATCTAATTAACCTTCAACCTTATTTGTACTCTTCCATCTCATACCCATGAGCACTTAATCGATGAGCAACTTTAAGCACCTTGTCGCACCGCCATAGTCCCGTCCACTGTTGGTCAGAGATAACGGATCGATGAGCTATCTCAGCCAATTCCTTTAATCCAGCTTGAATAACCGACTGCGTATAGTGGCAAGAGTGAGTGCTTATCCCTGTTATGCTCCTGAACGACGACCAATGTGCCTACGAAAGCACTTCTGAAATACCATTAAATGCTTCATTGTGAAAGAACCGATTCGTTCACCATCTTAGCAAATGCTTTTCAAGCAAGCACTGACTGCCGACACCCAGAAATAGTTAGTACCAATGTTCAGATTAAAAAACTCTACATAACAGATAAACTTTGTATCCAATCCCCTGATTACACCGACGGAAATAGTGATGAAGCTGATGAAAGCCCCTTGTGAACGAATTAAAACTTTAATCTATTTTAATACCCTCATGTCAAGTATTTATGTACAACTTATCATCCACTGCATCTGCTCTATATCCCACTTATTTCTTACAAATACATGTGTCACTGTTCACATAGCCCTCCAAACTACTATACTATTATCTATTCTACAGTTCAGATGCATCATGACATTAAATTCTCTTCTACCCCCATATCGTCAATCTCACCTTAAACATTCGAAGTGAGCTTACATGCTAAATATTGATGCGTTTTTCACCTCCACATTACTTTTCTTGCAGAAGAACGTTATTATTCTTTATCGATGTCGCGCTCCTTCTCTCAAAGCTATAGTACCTTCTCCCAACTCTCACTATCACCCTCTTATAATAATCCTGTTTACCGATAACGCAGACTCCGAGAACAAACAGCACTATTCTGTTATATTGCACATGTGTCCCATATATCTACTCTCTCTCTCCATTACTTACATATTCATCTATTCATATACAAATTCGCCATTACCCGTTCTACACTACGTAGTGCTCACCCTTCAACAAAATAATTATACTGCCTGCATAAAATTTTCGGACTCTAAAATTGACTCCTCTGGTAGCCTTTTTCATTAACTTTGCCACGGAGAGCCCATTTTTCCATCGTATCCCGGAATACTTGCTAAGGTTGGTAAGAATGTTCACTAACTGGTTTCAAAAATCATCAAGAAAAGGTATTACAACTGCGTCATTTTAAAATGAGATATATGACTTAACTTTATGGTTTTTGATTATACACTGACCCTGACATGCTGAATTCTACACTTTCTTTATTAGACATATAACTCTTCAATCTCGTAAGGATTATGCTTGCAACATCCAAAAATTGTTAGACACTCTGAACGGTGTAGAAAATCTTATAACGATGTTTGCGCGAAAATCATTCAAAACAATCATCATATTTTCAATACAACCAAGAGCAGTTGCTATCTTTAGTGATGGTGACTGTAGTAGTAGTAGTATTAGTAGTACATAATTAAAAAATAAAGTTGATGTCATAATTAAACAAAATTAAATTACTGACATTCTTTTTATCTATATAAGAATATTTCACTACACTCTATACGCAGACTATTTGAGGATTTTGAAGAAGTATCAATATTTTGATCCATTTCATCAAGTTCCTCCATGGTTTAAAACTTCAGTAATTTCTTTAAAAACTTCTCTAAATCATAAAAATCCTCTGTTTTTTCCACTCACCTTGTTTTAGCATTTTAACAATAATTTTGTTCATTTTGTCTCTGGGAAATCTTTTTATCTTTTTCCATTAAAATAGGTGTCCACTTTGACAAACTAAAATAGTGCCTAGTTGTTTTCAATGTTCTAGTACAGTTTCTTTTGTATTGGGCTTCACACATGTTCCAAGGCTAGATTTAAGGAATGTGAAAGGCAAAA
Organism: Trachelipus rathkii; assembly: GCA_015478945.1. Taxonomy (NCBI): domain Eukaryota; kingdom Metazoa; phylum Arthropoda; class Malacostraca; order Isopoda; family Trachelipodidae; genus Trachelipus; species Trachelipus rathkii. The sequence goes on from JABUQX010117155.1 coordinate 36,602, forward strand.
AACATACAATGCCACTGCTAATTTTCGCCTTATCACAGCTTGAATATTCTCTAAAAATATCATCAATCGCATACATTTGCAAGACCGTACTATAGCATGCGTAACACCTATATGATCTTTTTCCATAATCGAAGAAAGTCACCTATATTTATTCATCAACAGTGATTTCAACATTGAAGTAAAATCTTTCTACCCCGACAGTTTCTCTTTACATGTGCTTTTTAACCTCCGAAACAAACCTAGGAAATATTGACGAAGCACATATATGTCTTTAGTTTAAATTTCGCAAGAAGAAAAACTGGGCTGTCAGTACCCCACATAACCTCCCCCGTGACACGACACAAACATATATAATATATTACTTATAGCATCAAATATATATAATAGTAGAATCTCTTAATCATCTTCTTCCATTATATATAACATAATATAATTATAATATATATGGAAATACTAAAATACACATTTACCTAATAATACTATAAATCTAAATATAAATATATTTACAATATATCTATACCTATATAAATATATTTCATAAACTAGCCCCATTCTAAACACCGAGATACTTATCTATAAAAAATATAACAGACCCCAAGTAGACCTTAAAAAGAAATAAAAAAATCAATGCATTAAACATCCAATGCTAATACATCTCTTTATTTTGAAAACAAACTCTCCAAAGTTTAAACTAATTAGGTAGCAAGTAGTCTATAGTTTAATAGTAATAGTTGACCAACCTAGTGGTAAATATCGTTTTATGGCAATTTCACGATTTTAGTGGAATTTAGAATGCACCCGAGACCAAAAACGAGACCGATATAGACCCAAAACCAAAACCATTAGAGTGTAAAAAAGCGAAATCAGTAAACAGAATCCCTATTCCAACTAACTAATGATATCCCAAAAATTTAAAGGGCACTCATACTTATTAAGAAGTTTAGCTAAATTTAACTACCATTTTGTGACTAATCTAATATAATTTAGTAAAAAAATGTTCATTGTAGTGAAAGCTTATATGGTATATATGATTTTTTAAAACAATATAAATATTACTATAATTTAATATTATTCACCTATCCACTATATTACTATCAAAAATCTACCTCTTTCTCTAAATAAATCAGATTACTTATACGCATATATCTGGTATAATGGTAAAACATTAAAAAATATATATATAACCCAATAGTAGTTCACCCTTAAAATCCACACAACTTTTGTACATATTATTATTCCATTATACTATATACTAATATCATACACTAAATAACATACATAATATCATATACCTATAGTTAGCTCGTAAAGTTAAAATTAGTAATCCTATAATATATAAATATATCTATCAAAGTATTATAATATATACCATATATATAATAAATAATCATATAATATACTATAATATAGTACCGTATCTATTATTCCATGCGCATCCGCCACTATCAGGGCCTCAGGAGGCATCTCTGCCCCCTGAGAAATTTTTTTCGAACATTTAAATGTAATATAATATAGCTTAATAATTATTAACTTATTACATACCCTATACATATATATATTCATAACTTTACATATACTTTACTTAAACTCCTATATATATATATAATGCTATTATAAAAAAAATTATTATTTTTTTATATCACAACTATATATATATACTTATATATATATATTTATAATTATAAAATATCTATATTTAAATATAACTTTTTATCTATATAATATATACCTATTAATATATACTCACATATATAACCTAATTAATAGTGGCGCCTAATAGTATATATTATTTACTTAATACCAAAAACGACTACGATTATTATATTATATATTTATCTTACATAATCTTATATTCATTTTTTTAATCACTATTTCTAACTTTATATTTATAACATCAACTTCTCTTTTTAACATTTATATATAAATAAGCTTTCTGCCACACACTATGGCAAAATTAATAAGGGAGATAGCTTTATTAATTGCATATAATATAGAATTTAATATATCTATATTAATAAACCAATCACCGTATAACTTCAAACTTCTCTCCATCCATTTCTCACCAATCACATATTTATATCATACTATATTAAAATCTATATACCTCAAATCATTAACTCTATTACCTATACATATATATTATATTCAAATATATATAATGTATTATATTACTAGTATATTACTAATAATATACTAATTATAATTATTACTATTATATCATCAGACTCCTATTCATGCTATAATACTATATATTATTATATTTTATTAATATAATATAATATATTATTACCATATCTATTAATATATTACTATTATCATATGATACTATATAATATAATATATCACGCTTATATAGGGGCTCGAGCCGACCGGGAAACAATGGCGGACGTTCTTCCATAACCCCGATAGGGACGGGGCGCAGGAAACCCCGCTCGTACACCAACATACCAAAGCATTAGGCGTGGCCGGAGACCCTCCCCGGAAGGGGGGGATAGTAAAGTCACTTCCTGTCCGATTCCCCGAAGGCCGATAGAACCACCAGACTCCTGACACGGCTGCTCTTACCAAACAATCGTGCCTACCCATTAAATTTTAATACAAAAAAAAACACATTTTCTTAAACTAACCACATGGATACCCCAAAGAAAATGAACCGTCCGCGTAGCTCAGGAAGTACTGAGTCACTCGCCTACAACCGTCAGGAACCGAATCAGCAGTAGCACTTAAAGTTTCCCCCCACCCCTCACTGGAGGGTCCCGAAGAACCCAACTTCCTTTTGGACTATTTTTGTGCCAAGAAATGTCGCGACGAGGTTATTCCCCATCTCCGGCCCCATCCACTAGATCCTGTGAGTATGCGGATAAACGTCCCCAAATCTACGCTACCCCCGCACTTCTCTCGAGCACCCTATCACAAGCCTGTGCCTTAGTCGCGACACGAATAAGTATTTCTAAAGCCCGCCACCTTTTAACTATATAAATTAACTTCTAATCTGATATATCACAAAACCTTATACTAACACGAATATTTCTTAACTCAAAATAGGAAATACTAAATATAAACTTACATATTTCAAAGGTCTATAACTTATAATATATAATTTAATAAACTTATCTCAATACCTATACTTAACTTAACTATACGATATATTACCTAACAAACTAGACTCTAATTTTGCAATGGGGCAATAGTATACTTCATATCTATGAAACATATATAACTAGTATATAGCGCATATAGAATAAACCCCTAAATATTACTACAGTAATTAAATACTACATCTTATACTAATTATTACCATTAACACCAAATAACACAAACACCTTATAATACAATATAATATACTATAATATATATTATCTAGAACCGTTAACATTATTAAACTGCATACAAATATGCCTTTAACATTTTTTGCTATAATTATATTACGACATTAGACCGTTTCTTTTTACGTCAGCTATCTGTACTATTCCCTTTCACACATAGGTTTCTGTGCTTATAGTCTTACCTCTGCCTCGCTGCATTATTAAATTTCACTAAATTTCGTAACGTATCAATTGCCCCGATAAAAACCGCACAAATTTTCCAGTTATAACGTACATAGAGAAACGACTCTATGGGAATTATTATAAACTTTTAGCGTTGTTATACCTTTTTTGGGTGAAGAGGTTCGGCAACCAAATAAATCCCGATTGGACACCTTCTTCATTACCTATTTTTTTTTTAGTAACTCCGGTTCTCATCTGCCCTTGTAGCAATATTTTATAACAATCTGGTATAAGGGGCCCAGTTATACACAAACTAATTGTTCCGCTTAAACAAACAAACAATGACAATATACCAAAAATATTACGTACTAATATATAACAACTCTAAACTAAATTATACTAAAAGATATACATAACTATAGGAGTAATAACTTAGTAAAATAATTTTTATAACCCCTATAACGATCATCACTATCGATAACCTTTCACCTATAACCCTTATCAACCCATTACATAGTTGGACCTATAACAATACTACTTATAATATACGATCAGACATATATATATATTATAATGACATATTGATATATTAATAATTAAATACTAATATAATAGCATAATAACCCGTAGATATAATACATAATAATAGTATTCTATACATCTAACTATTACGACTT
>JABUQX010117156.1:0-2500 GCA_015478945.1 Trachelipus rathkii
TGAAATCTAAACTAACTAGATGGTTGCGTTGCCTGTAAACCTAAAGACGCTAACCTAGATAGGTTTACCAAACTCGTAATAGGGACAGAAAGAACCAAAACGAAAAAGGAACAGAACACCACTCGTTATAGACAGAAGACCAAACGAAAAAGACAGACCAGCCACTTCGTATAGACAAGAAAGACAATTGAAAGAACAGACACCCCACTCGTAATAGACAGAAAACCAAACGAAAAGACAGACACACAAATCGTATAGACAGAAAGACCAACGAAAAGGCAGACACACCAATCGTATAGACAAAAGACTAAACGAAAAAGATAGACACAAACTACTCGTAATAGACAGAAAAGACCAAACGAAAAAGGACAGACACACCACTGCGTACAGCACAGAAAGACCAAAGGAAAAGACAGACAAACCACTCGTATAGACAGAAAGACAAACGAACAGACAGACACACCACTGTATATTCGAAAAACAAATCGGAAAACAGACACACCACTCGTATTAACAAAAAAGACCAAACGAAAAGACAGCACACTACTCGTATAGACAGAAATACCAAGCGAAAAGACAGACACACCCACTCGTATAGACAGAAAGACTAAAAAGAAGATCGCCACACTCGTATAGACAGAAGACCAAACGAAAAGACAGACACAGTAACCACTCGAAATATAGATAAAAGCACCAAAACGAAAACACAGACACACACTCCGTATATACATGAAAGACCAAACGAAAGAGACAGACACACTACTCGTACAGACAGAAAGACCAAACGAAAGACAGACACATCCCATCGTAAGACAGAAAGACTAAAAATAAGACAGACAAAGACAGACAACCACTCGTATAGACAGAAAGAACCAAACGAAAAGACAGACACACCAACTCGTATACACAAAAAGACCAAACGAAAAAGACAGACACCATACTCGTATAGACAGAAAGACCAAACGAAAAAGACAGACAAACCACTCGTATGAAAGAAAGAACCAATGAAAAGACAAAACACCACTCGTATAGACAAAAGACCAAACGAAAAGACAAGGCACACCACTCGTTAATCAGAAAGACCAAACGAAAGCGAAAACACCACTCGAATAGACAGAAAGACAAACGAAAAGACAGACACACACTCGTATATACGACAGAAAGACGAAATTAAAAGACGACACACCACTCGTATAGAATGAAAGACCAAACGAAAAGACAGACACACAAATCGTATAGACAGAAAGACCAAAAAAAGACAGACACACCATTCGTATAGACAGAAAGACTAAACGAAAAGACAGACACACTACTCGTATACGACAGAAAGACAAACGAAAAAGACAGACACACCAACGTATCGACAGAAAGACCAAACGAAAGACAGACACACCACTCGTAATAACAAAAGACCAAACGAAAGACAGACACACTACTCGTATAGACAGAAAAACTAAACGAAAAAGACAGACACACCAATCGCATAGACAGAAAGACCAAAACGAAAAGACAGACACACCACCCGTATAGACAGAAAGACAAACAAAAGACAGACACACACTCGTAAGACAGAAAGACCAAACGAAAAGACAGACACACACTCGTACAGACAGAAAGACCAAACGAAAAAGACAGACACACCACTCGGTTAATAGAGAGAAAGACCAAAGGAAAAGAACGACACACACCACTCGCATAGACAGAAAGACCAGACGAAAAGACCAGACACACCACTCGTAATATACAGAAAGCACCAAACGAAAAGACAGAACACAACACTCGTATGACAAAAGAAACCAAACGAAAAGAACAGACACCACCATCGTATAGCAGAAAGACCAAAGAAAAGACAAACACACTTTCATATAGACAAAAGAACACCAAAGGAAAAGACAGACACAACCCTCGTATAGACAGAAAGACCACAAAAGACAGACACAGCACTCGTTATAGACAGAAGACCAAACGAAAAGAGCCAGACTCACCACTCGTATAGACAGAAAGACAAACGAAAAGACAGACAACACCTCGTATAGAACGAAGACCAAAACTAAAAGACAGAAACACACTCGTATAGCAGAAGAACCAAACGAAAAGAAGACACACATCGGTAAAGAACAGAAGACCAAAACGAAAAGACAGACAACACAACTCGTATAGACAGAAAGACAAACGAAAAGACAGACACACCTCGAATAGACAGAAAAACCCAAGGGAATTTCGAGATAACCAGGAGATAAGCTAAGAAAGATGGGCAAGGAGATGAAATAGGAGATGGACAGCTGATGGCCAGAAGATGGCCAGAAAATGGCCAGAAGATGGTCAAGAGTGAGAATGGCCAGAAGATGGCCAGGAGATGGCCATAGATGAAAAGAAGATAGTTAGTAGATGGCCAGAAGTGGCCAGGGAATGGCCAGTAGATGGACGAAAGATGGCCATGAGGTGGCCAGTAGATGGACAGGAGAATGGGCAGAAGTTGGCCAGAAGATGCCAGGAGATG
>JABUQX010117156.1:5000-12500 GCA_015478945.1 Trachelipus rathkii
TCGGTCACCGCTGAAAAGGTGGGGGCCGTAATCACCGATGGGATTAGCAGGATCATTCCATCTTCAACTAAAGTCTTTTTTTCCCAAAATCTTATGATACGAGGGAGCTTGTTCTGCGCCATTCAGGAGAGAGACATTGCGTATCGGGCATGGAAAAACTCTCCTTTACAATATCACTCTTACTAATTTTCATTCTGCTCGGAATCGTTGGCCGGGAATACTATTCGACAGGCTAAGCGCGCTTTCACTAAAAGAAAGGGCAACAACCTGCTTAAATTTTCTACTGATCAAAAATTTCTGGACCCGTGCCAAAAGCATCCTTTAACAACTTTTGTAAATCTGCCTCTTTCTTCCTTATTCGCTCTTTACCGGTTCCTGTTGCTAACTCTCGCTTTTGAAAAGGCCAATCCTCTTCGGCCTCCATTTTTTCACCTAATTCACCCAAGACGATTCTTTCATCCCTCCTCCTACTCCTTCTGCTCTCTCAAAGGTTTCCCATGTCTTTACCTGTGATACACATGAATCGGGTGCATGGATCCTGAGATCTATGAAAACGTCAGGAAGGCTAGTGGGCCCGGATGGCAATTCCTCCCCATGTTTGAAGGGGGGTGTGCTTCTGATGCTGACGCCTGTCCTCGTTCAAACTCTACTCTCTATGTCTTAATACTAATACTTTCCTCAGTCTGGAAGCGCGCATATGTCCAAAAGATCCCGAAAAAAAGGTAGCCGCTCTGTATCCTTCTAACTATCGCCCTATAGCTCTCACTTGTATTCTATCTAAAATCTTTGAATATCTCCTTAACTCTCATTTGCTGGATCATCTGGAATCTCTCATTTCCTTTTTTTTAGATCACCAGTATGGCTTTCGTCGGTTCGAGGTCAACTGGTGACATACTTTCCTATCTAACTGATTTATGGTCTTCTGCCCTTAGGGACCATGGGGAGTCTTGCGTGGTGGCGTTTGACATATCCCAAGCTTTTGACCGGGTTTGGCACGCGTCCTGCTCTTCTAAGCTCCTTCCTTTAGGTTTCCTCTTTACATTGCTTACTCTTGTCTAGTTTTCTCTCCGATCTCTCTATATCAGCACTCGTTGATGGAGCGACCTCTTCCTCCTTTCCCTTTCCTGTTAATTGTGGTGTTTCGCAAGGTTCAGTTCTATCTCCAACTTTATTCCTACTTTTCATCAACGACTCCTCAGCTGTACTTCTAACTCTGTTCACTCGTTATGCCGATGACTCAAATCTCCACTCTTCTACTCACTCAAAATCTGCTTCCAATTTTGCTTCTATAGAGCTGTTTCTTGACATAAACTTTGCAATTTTATCCCTGTCGATCTGGATGAGATTTCCCGGGGGGTCGACCGCAACCCTTGTAAAATTCAACTTTAAAAACTCAACTTCTCTACATCTCCCTCTCAAAAACACCTCTTTCCTATTTCCTTCAACGGCTCTAAGGTCTCTCCTGTGAATAACATAAACAATAAATTGTCTTGTAAACCTCATATTTCAATGGTTGCTAGGTGGCCTCAAAGAAACTGGGGGGTTCATGTTCAGGTTGCGGGAATTTAATTCTTCTGCACAGCTACTCCAGTTAATATAAGGGCCCTTATTCGCTCCTTGTATGGAATACTGTTCTCACATTTGGCTGGGGGGGCTCCGGCTCCACCCTTTCTATTGGATAGGGTTGAGTCTAAAGCTAAGAGACTAATAAACTGTCCCCTACTTTCTAACTCTCTTGACCCTCTATCTCTGAACGTAACGATGGCGCACTATCTCTTTTCTATTGGTACTACAGCGGCAGATGCTCGGGGGAGTTGACCTTTCGCATTCCACCACCCTTGCGTCCCCCGCGAAGCACAAGAGGTGCCTTGCTTCGCATGAATTTTGCGTGAGTGTTGAGAACCACAGACTTGTTCGTTGTGGTGCCTCTTTCTTTCCAGCTACTTCTGTTCTGTGGAACTCCTTGCCTTCTTCTGTTTTTCCAAACTATATTTAATCTTCCTCTCTTTAAAGCCACCTGAGGGAATTGCCTTAGAGATTAGCCTTAGGCTTGGGGATTGGGTGGTTTTTCCATGTTTTATTTTCCGCCACCCTCCTTGAAAAAGGCTCTGCCCGTGAGTGGTGGTTGACTGTAAAATAAAAAAAAGGTGCCAAGACGGCGCAAAGCAATGCAGTTCACCAGAGGTAAATAACAAGGTTAAAAGCGAAAGTTATTCGAAAAGCATTTAAACTTTTTCAGCTAGTTTCCGTATCGGCTGTGTTTTTTTTTATCTTTTTTAATATAGGGGCATTAGGAGCTAATTCGGTATAAATAAGTCTTAAACGTTCAGGCTTCTTTAATAAATTATAAACATTACAAACGATCACACATGATACCAACGAGTAACTTTTATATATTGGTGTAATTTTAGACATAATATTATATATATAATACTATTAATATATAAATATTATAGTTATATATATATATATATATTAATATATATATATATATTATATATATATATATATATTAGTATATATATATCTTTAAAGTAATATATATTATATATAGACTAGGCAAAAATATTTTATACAATATTTTATATATATTATATATACTATATATATATATATATATATAGTATATTATATATATATATATACGTATATATAGTATATATATAATATATAATATATATATATATATATATATATAAAATTTCAGTTTGAAGACCTTAAGCTATGCCTAAATGATGGGAATTTCAACACTTTCATCAAAATTTGCTGCAATGAAAAAGGCGTGACTCGTATGGTGATTATAGATTTGTGGGACAGACACTCATGTAATCAGTTCATTAAACTTTGTACTGGGGAATGTGGACCATCATACAAGGGCTCTTCCTATAAGAAGGGATCCAATGTCAATATGCGCGATGATTTAACTAGTGTTCTACATGTGGAAAAAATTATTGAAAATGGATGTGAAACAAAGAGATTGGTTGACTATAAATATTGTGGAGGGGAAAAACGAAAGGAGGTTACTTTTCATGAAAATGTAATGTACCTTTATTTAAACTCCAATGGTAGCTTTGATGTTGTTTGTTCTTTCGAAAAACTTGTTATTGACTGGAAGCTTGCCCATGGTGAGATAATTTCTCCTCATGAATTGATTGAAAAAATAAATTATGAGGATGTTTCATATTTGAAAGTCATTGATAGTGGTATTCTCTTCAATCTATAATTTATATATATATATATATATATATATATATATATATATATATATATATATATATATATATAATATATATATATATATAGTATATATATATATATATATATATATATACATATATATTATATCTATAATTATAATAATATATAATATATATATATTATGCAGACCTTTATTCTTATATCAAATCACTCAAAACCAATGAACAAAGTTTCTCAAGAATCAATTTTATATCTAATCCTGTAAAATTATTTTTAAAGAATATTTTGCAGTTATTCATATTTTTTTTTTATTTCGCTTATCGTAATTCAAGTGTTGTTGTGTTGTGTTTTGTTGCTAATTTTGCCCAACAAGATACATTTTTCTTTTTAATACTCCATTATTATTTTACTAAATATTTCAACATGGAGTTTAATTTATTTTCCCCATCTAGATTTATTTCGCATAAAGTCTGAATTGAGAATTAATGTTAAAAAAAAATAAGACGATAAAGCATAAAATTATTGAATCCCGTTTTCTGTTGTTATAAAAGGTCAAGGGAGTAAGGTTATTAATCCTTCTTATTGTATACATATTCTGCAATCCAATAATGATATGGTTTCTTATAGAAAATAACGGAAATATAGAACTGTTAATTAAAAAAGAATCTGGATATCAGGACTGTCTGCATTAGGGCAGTGGAAACGGAATAACAAAGGAACAGCGAATTTGGATTTGAAGAACTGAATCGAGGAATTAAATTTTGAGAACGGAGTCAGAATATTATAATGCAACAGCGGAATCTCCGAATCAGAATAAGACAGCGGATTTGGGTTTGAAGAACGGAATCAAAATCTGAGAACGCTATCATAATAGGACAGCGGAATTGGGTTTGAAGAACTGAATCTTTGAATCAAAGAACGGAATAAGACTGCGGAATGTGGTTTGAAAATAGGATGTTCCTATATGGATGGAATTGAGTTTGAATGAACTTCAATATTGGGAATTGAACCTGAATCTGATTCAGAAATTCAAAATCAAACTCGGATCTTTAGTCGGATTATCTTCTGAAAGAGACCACGCTTTGGTCTGAAGTAGGGTTATAAATACATCTAAAGAGTGGAAAGGAGACGGTTTATGGGATTATGAAAGAGAATGATATTCAGTTGACATGGAATCGGAGTTTCACAAAAATGAATAGCCTCTAAGTCCGTAGGGGAGAAAGCGTCATCTGATAATGCAAAACAGTTAATCTTTTACGTTATTATATAATCGGGCATGCTTTATTTTAAACCGAGGAAACCTATTATTTTTTTTATCTTCACTGTCAACAGGACTGTAGCTCTTGAATATTTTATAGACTTTTAGGTAGCAAAATGATAGTCTCTAAGTTAACTTTTTTGTCCTTGTTGAACTCTTTAAGTTAATTATTTATGTCTTTATCGAGCTCAAAGTTAACGCTATTTATGTTCTTATAGAACTCGAATTTTAACTCCATTCCTGTCCTTATAGAGCTCAAAGTTAACTATTCCTGTCCTTATATTGCTCAAAGGTAACCTTTTATTTCGTAAAGAGTTCTGTGTTCACTCTATTTATGTCCTCAAAGAGTTCAATAACTGTTTTTGTCCTCAAGAGCTTGTAGTTATTAAACTCTGAAGAAGTTGTAGAATACGAGTCTCAACTTCCAACAAGAAACTTTATTTTTGGATAGCAGTCGTTGTTCAAATTTGAGGTAAGATACAAACCCCAGCTTATTAAATTTTGACATATCTTGCTGGTGGAGATAATTGCATGAAAAATAACCATTACTTCGCAATCTACCGTTAGCGTCAATGACTTACGCAAGACCTAACACTCGAGAGACAGGAAAAAAACAATCGATGGAACTGCCGCAGCTGCCAAGCGTATGCTACAGCACCCCTTCAGAGCGATAATCGGTGAAGAGTCGGATAGGCCAACGAACTCTGCGACCAAAATGTGATCTTCTATCTGCTGACGTGAACATAAGAGCATGACGGAGGTAGTTGCCATCAAGAAGGCTGCGGTGGGGGAGAAAGAAGCTGTTAGGGAAGGAGGAGGTGAGGACATTGGAGGGGAAGGAGGTTTAAGAAAAAGGAATCGAAATACCTAGAGGATTCGGAAAGCTCCGAAGTTGAGACGATCAATGCAGACGAGTTAGGAGCGAGAAGGACGCTGGATGGTAAAGAACTCTGCACGACTGAGAACCTTGAAAGGACTGTCGAACCGAGGTTGAAGAGAGTCATGTAGAACGAGGATATGTGTAGAGGTTAAAGGTCTTTCGGAATGAAGAAGTGAATCGTTAGGTGGCGTGATGATGTTGGTCTTAGCGACACGGCACAGCTCCTCAGCTGGTGAGGTCAGAGAGAGGATCCGATGAAGGAAAAGGGGAAGACTGTGAAAAGATTAAACCAGACAGACGTATGAAGGAGCTATGGACCAATTCATCAGCTGTGCACTGAAGATCCTCCTCGAGAGCAGTGCGGATGCCCAGAAGTACAAGAGGAAGAACTTCAGTCTAGGTTCATGCAGAGGGTGAGCTGTAAACTATGCCTTAAGCTGCCGTTAAAAACGATATACGAGTTCGTTTGCTACAAGGTGGTAAGCTGTTGTTCGGATACTTTCGGAGCCAAGGAGACTCATTAAATCTCTCCAATGGAAAGATTCAAATTGTGTACCTTGATCCCTGGTAACGGAAAGAGGAATACTGTACCGTGCAATAAAAGACTTGGATATGGATTAAGTAGTAGCAGTTTTGAGAGAGATGGCTTCCTACCAACGAGTGAAATGATCAATACATCTAAAGATAAATTGATATCAGTCAGAAGGTTAGGAGCATCTTTTTCAGGAAATTGAGTAACTCTGAGAGACAGATTAGGGGACTTAAATGCAACTCTTACATGAGTTTATCAAACTCATAGGGAGGGTATAGGACATAATATCTTGGCAGGAAATGCCCTCCAAGCTTTGCATTGGGTGAACCAACTTATTTTCATTGTTGGTTGGTTGAAAACTAGTACTCGGAGTTGGATTGTTGATGGCATTTTGAACGGGAGAATGGATCAATGGCTGCTTTTGGATTATTTGGAAGTAGGTAGTTTAGGCAATGCAGTTGGGCAGGTTGCAGTAACTGCTTGAGTTTCACTAGAATTTAATGGAAAAGTGCTACTTCAATGGAGCTGTGTGGGTGGATTAACACGCACACTGAGGCAGAGGGATTGCTGCAATTGTAGCATAAGATTGCGGATGTCTTGGATATTTGTCTTTGAGCTGGTGTATGGCATCTCTCCTGCTCAATTTCTGTATGGCACATAACTCCAAAACCTCCTGTTCAAGCAAGTAAGACGGGCATTGTAAGGAAGAGGCACTGTGGAGTCATCCGCAGTTTTTGCAGTGTGGTGTGTTTTCACAGGGAATGTGAAATTCTTTTCAGCAGACTGAGCATATGTCATGCTGTTCCCTACGGTATTTTCGGGGATGACCAAACCGTTGGCATTTAAAGGAACGTCTGGGTCGGGGGAAAAACATATGGACAGTGTAGCTTGTAAACCCCATTTTCACCTTTGAAGTTGGTTAAGGGGTACTAAAGGTCAACAGTAAACGAGGATTTGAGGTATCAGGCGAGTCCCGGCGAGGGGGAAAACTATAAACGTTTGTAACGAGAAATCCTTTCAGCTTTAGATTCCTTAAAATGACAGCAATATCTTCGTTTTCTGCTCTAAAGAATGAATAGTGCCTTTAGATGTGTTTCTTATTTCATCAGGAGTGGAAATAAGAGGGATGTTTCCGAGAGACGTTATGGATGACAAAATAGAAATTTGATTTTGTGTAGTAGCTTGAAAAAGAAGAGACCCATTTTTCATTAGCGTGACTGGTTGGGTGCCTTCAACTCGTAAAGTTTTTTCAGGTGCATTGTTAAGAATAATGGTTCTTTGGTCAGTAAGAGCTTTTTAGGTGAGGGATCGCAATAAGTAATATATTGGGAATGGTGCATCAGCTGGCATTCCCGGAGTGGGAGCAGCATATGGAGTATATAAATGAAAACGACTAGGACAGGGGCACCTTTTCGGGATTGCCCCGACCGTTTGGGCACCTGGGGTGTCGAGGGCGTACCAGGCGATGAATCGCTGAGGTAATGCAGAGGACATTCAGGTGTAGTATGAGGAATAATTATAACACCTGCTGGTCTAGAAGTAGAAGGGACAGAGGGGGGGTCAGGGGGTGCTTGACAGCTAGTAATAAAGAGCGCCTTGGTTTAGCAACGTATAATCTTTTCAAGCCATTTA